>BJBW01002308.1:142905-219386 GCA_004320125.1 Scolopax mira | reverse complement strand
CTTACTCTCCAGATCCCTCACCAGCTTTGTTGCCCTTCTCTGGATGTACCAGCTTTGGAGCTATGATCAACTTAGTTGTTAACAAAGTGGTAGGCTACTCAGTGTTTCCAAGCCCTCATCTGAAGTGAAAGAAAGGTCAAGCAGCAAGATGTCTAGTGTGTTTTCTAAGCAAACAAATAATCGCTCAAACAGAAAATCCAATCATCCCTTAGAAATTTAATTAAAAAAGATAATTCAAAGATAGTTTAAAATTACTATGTCAGGTGATAGAGACAAGCCCACTGTGCTCAATAAATCACGCATAGCTGAAACACTCAGTGGGTTTGGCTCCCTTGCCTCACATGAAGCAATTCTCAATTAAATGTGAGTTTTCTTCTTTAAACGATTTCCATGGTTTGATTTTCTTTTTTGTGGTTATTTGTTCCCTTGGAAGGTGTGCTAGTCATGTTGCTTTTGAACTAAAATTCAGCATACCATATACTTTTTATTGGCATCAATGCAATTGCTTCTCTTTGGCCTCCAGAAGTCCTAGACCTCCAGACTAGAAGTAGTGTGGAGTGCTGCTGGCGCCTTTTCACAAGTACAAAGAAGTGCAGACACATCACCCCCACATTGAAGCAACTGAAATAGTTTCTTTTTTATTTCAAGATCTAGTTCAAAATAACTCCCCTGGTTTTACGGACTTCTCAGGCACTTGCTTGAATCTATTGTACCTCATAGATCTTGGGTTAGATCCACTCCTGGCTACACAAGGAGGCTGGAAAGTTGCCTGAAACACACAGTTGACCACTCTCCCAGCTGGAAGGATTGTGGACAGAGCAAGCTGTTCTCTGGTGATCTCTGCTGTGGAGTTCCCATTTGAGAGAGGCTACTATCCATCACACTTTTAAGCAGCTGCAGGACTTCTCTTAAGTACATAGAAGTGGCACATTAAGAAGCCAAAAGCCTCTTTCATGATGCAGAGCTACAATAGGTGCTGCGTGACGCAACTTTTCATGAGAAGGGATCCCCTTCACAGCAAGTCTTAAAACTGTAGTGTGAACACTGTTAAGATGTTTAATTTTTCCTTCTAAATTACCTGGTTTTTTCTGAACTCATGTTCTTCTCTGGACCTCCAGGTAATCCATCAACAGACAAGTGATGCCTGTTTTGCTTCCTGGGCTCCTACTACCAACAGTTTTCTGTTTCTATAAGTCAGCACTGCTGACTCTTAAGATTTTATCAGAAGTCTCATAATATTTTGTATGTTTTATCTAAACCTCCACTGAAGTCAACTAATTACAAGAAAATCCCGTCTTATTTTTTATGATGTTGATACATAACCCTTACAGTTGCAAAGAAAGGTTTGGGCCATGAAAATTTTAAAAGTCAAAAGCTACATGAAAACCTCAAGAAATATTTTCAGCTTCATGGCTTTTATGGCTATCTCCATAATTTCAGATTCTGGCTCATAATATTTGAATGCTTATATTGCCTCATCAACATGCTATCCATTTTCACTCACAGAGTGAACAGAGATATGACTCTGTGTTGCATCAATTTACTTTGTGCTGAACAGTTGAAATGTACATTATTTTCAGGTCAACAGCAATGTAGATGATTAATTAGAAATAAAAAAATATATTTTCATATACTCATTTGTCTACACCCTAAGTAAATCGATTTCTTCAAGAATAAGATACATACTATACATTTATATAGATGAATAGGAGACATATATTAAGAAGGAAATATGTAACTGAGCTTGGGGTGACTGCGGTTTTCAGCAGTGAAAAGCTGTGGGTAAATCATGAAGGTTGTTCCATCCAAGTGGTAGAAAAATATATAGCATGATATGTATTCTGCGTGGGCTGTGTATGTTAAAGCAGCATCTTTTAAATGTTTTTTACCAGAGGACACTGAAAAAGTTTGCAAAGATCTGAGAAAACATGTGATCGTTGTCTGTAAATACATTAGAGAGGTAAATACAGGGAGGTTGAAAAGCTATTAAAAATAAAGGATAAGGTTGGCACAAGAACAAATGGTATAAACTCACCATGAATAAATTGAAGCTGGAAATTAGAAGGAGGTTTTTAACCATCAGAGCAGTGAGGGAGTTTTGCCTGTTTTTACTGAGACTATGTTATGTAGCCTTGAAAAGCCACATGCCCTACTTACCATGAATTCAAACTTTCAGGGGTCAAGAAGAAACATAAAATTCTTCAAAAATCTCTACTCCAAAGCATAAAAATGTCACAATTCCAAGGACTAATATTTATTGTAGGACCTTTTCAGCTAGGAGTAATAGTGTGAAGTTCTTGTTCCTAGCCCTTCAGGGTTGAACATTTTAAAAAAAATAGTTATTGAACATGTGTTTTGCATAAGATGCCTTTAAAATTCACCCCTCCATATGGCTGAATATCACCTATTCTGAACCTCCCTTTTGCTCTGCTATCACTTTGCGGGGAAATTCTAATTTCAAAGGAAAGAAGGAAATGTTTTTCACTTTCTTTAAAATGGATACTGCTGTACTGTTAGATTAGTGAAATTCAAAAGTCAGAAAGTTATGGTTGCCATCTTAAGAGGGAAAATCTGTCCTCGTTTTAATCTTGAGGTCTCTAGGTATATTGTGCTAAACTATGGTTAAAAAAAAAAAAAAAAAGAAAGAAAATTGGAAGCCTCTCAATACAAACAAATTATATGTGTGATGTTGGAGACATGGCCTAATCCCATTTTTAGTAGGTTACAGGAAAACTGTGTGGAGTTGTGGTTAGAGCAACAAAATAATAACTTTGAGGTGATGCTTACCAACTTTTAATTATTTTCTATGAAACAAATCAAAACGTGCCTCAGTTTGCTAAACTTGTGGGTTCAATTTTTACATCTGTAAGATCTCCCAAATGCATGGTATTTTGTGGGTTATCACTTTAAAATCATATTTATATATAATCTGTGTCACACAGTTGTACAGAATTAGACCGCACTTAAACAATTCCCACAATAAATAATTTCAAATGTTATTTCTTACTGTTTAGCTTCTTTGATTTCTTTGTACCTTGTTTCATTCCTTAGCTATGTTAACTCTTCTGCTCATTCAGAGACCAACTATTTGCGCTGTCTGAATTCATAGTCTGTGTTGAAAAACTGCCTTCGTTCCACCTTAAAGTTAATTGTCTTTATTGCCTTAATTTTTGCAGCCATATAACAGTGGCGGCTCCTACACCTGACTGTGTCTAATTACTTCTGGAAAGCAATGCAAGTAACTCCAGCATTAGTCTGAAACTCTTTCTTGTTTCCTTGCTGACTGCTTTGTTCGTGTCATATTTATTTGCTAGTTCTGAAATTCATGTTCAGACTCAGCTACGCATCCAACCCACTTTGTTTTTATTTATCAACCACCTAGCAACATTTTCTTTATACAGGATCCATAATGACTACGTGTCATTCAAAGGCATTACATTGTGTAAGTATTTGCAGCTCTCTTTTTTTTCCTGAAGTTATTTATCTCACAGCACTTGCTATGAAAAAGATTTGTAATCTTTTTAAGAGAAGCCACTTATATTTTTCTACAAATGTCTTTCAAATTCTTACAGTATAAACCCAATCATTATGACTAACCCTTACCTTAGCAGAGGTAAAAGGAATATTGAAACCCCACTTTTCAGAGTAATTTGATTACACGAGACTTTAGACTTCGGTTGTAGCCTAAGCCTAGGAGGGAGAGCTTTAAATATGTGACCAAAATGTGCCTTGAAGGCTGAACCTCCCCCTACAACATAGAAGGTAAGTAAGAAAAAAAAAAGCCTAAAACATGTTTCATCTCTAAATATCTTTGATATTAGGGCCAAGTTCATAATTATTAGCAGGTATGAAAGAAGAGTTTTGAGCATTTATGGCACCAAGAAATCCTAACCCAGAAGTAAATATTTTGTTTACACCTAACTTCAATCTTCTATAATATAGCCATCTGCATTGCTCTATACTGCCTTTATTGTCAGGGTAGAGAAACAAACACTTGTTGGGAACCTGTTCATCTAGCTTCTTTCACATATGCACCAGGGTGACATGTATAACATCCCGTCCATTACTTGTTCTACTGTACTGAGCATAAGAAAGATTCTAGGGACTGAATGTTTACTGTTCAGTCTAGAGACTGAATCTTTACTATTGGGTAAAATCATCGTCCCTACCTTTACGGGGCTGTTATGCTTGCTGAAACATTGGCACCCAGGCTGTAGTACTTTAGAATCTGAATATTTTTCTTTTCAGATCCTTTCTTTTTTTTTTTTTTTTCATTGGTTATTTCATATCTAGTAAAGATGAGGAGAAAATACTTATTTTTGCAAAGTATTTGAATTACAGAACATTAAAGTATGTAACCAGGGATGTTAAAGACATATACCTTTTAGCAGAAAAAATACATACACAATAAAATAACGCTTCTGGTTTTGAACTGACCATTTAAACTTTTTCTGTTTAGTCTCAAGGCCTGTGAGCTAAATCTTGGTAACAAGATGACATGTGCACAGACCCAGCGATCCACACAATAGCATGAAATTCACATTTTCAGCATGAAGAGGGAGATGAGGAGGAGACCCTCATCTAACCCAGATGAGTTTAGGAACAAAACAGATATATTTTAAGGAAGAGGAAAAAAGCAGAGGAAAAAGCAGGTTGTTTAGCTCTTTAGGGACTGGACTGGGTGAGTTTAGGCTCTTCCCCAGCTCCTCTGCAATGAAGGGAAACAACTTGAGCTCTCTACTGTGTGTCCTCATCAACCTGACAGCTGGATACTGCCTCACATCAGGTGTTTTTATGGCTTCCTGGGTGGAGGATGAGACTGGAGCCAGGCAGGGGATGCTCCCAGACAAGCTGCTTGTTAGGAGTAAGGCTGGGCAGAGGCTATAGCTATGCTGCCCAACAGTTTAGCTCTCCAGGGTTCTCCTGGGCACAGTTCCTGATTCTCCACGCTGTGGAGACTTCAGCTCACCCTGGACTCTGTTTTGGAGTTCATCCTCTGAAACAAAGCCTGGACACTCCTCTAGGATACCTTGCTCCAGAGGCACTATAAATAAATTAGGTGTCCCTGAGCTTGGCTGCCTCCGCTGTCCTCTATATCCTTAAACACCACCCATCTCCCAACCCCCCATACTAGGGAGTGTGCCACATATACTCTTAGCTTCATGTTATAGAAACACTACTTTGATGGGATACAACATAGCCCTCGCAACATACTCTGGAAAGAAAAACGACAAACACACAGGAATGAATAGTACATTGTATGCTATGTACATTAGAGACATAGAAGCAGCTTAGAAGAGAGCAGGAACCATGAGAGTATGGCCTCTGGCTGTTCCACCTAGGACAAGCGCTTTGTATTGTCAGGGTCAGGGACTGTGAATCTCCAGTTCTGCAGTGCAGGTGGAAATGCTGTTGTAGTTATGCTGCTTTGACTTTATTGTACTGTTTTTCAGAGAGAATATGAATCTGAGAACTAGCTTTGGGCTCTTTGCATCGCCTTTCATTCTGGATGTAAACATGTCCTTAGTCATGGTCAGCCTTGTGTGCCATAAATATTTCATTGATTCATGCAGGGATTCCACTGCTACTCTGTATAAATAAAGCTAACAAAATCCATCCCAAATTAAATAAGTGCGCGCAAAGCTCCTATGCCCCAACCTTGGCCACGTAGCTGTGTTAATACTCAGCCAAACTAAAAACTGTTTACGTTTGCACTGCAGCATGTTAGGGTGATTTTTCTAAAACGTTTTACAAACTGCCTTTTCCTTGTACCTGCATGGATTACACTAGTGCTCTGTCTAGGCTTGGGGTATAGAAGGTATTTCAATATAAAACAACAATTGTACAACAATGATGTATAAAACATCGCTGCCAATAACAGCTAAGGGGTCTGCATTTTGCAAGAAAGCTGAGACTGCAAATTGCATCAACTTGAAATAAATACGTACCATAATTAAAAAAAAAAACAACATAATTTTAGGGTATATTATACATGCCTTTAAAAAACAATTGCTTTTATTTATAAGTAGTTTTAATGAAGTCAGTGATACCACTTATATCAGTAAGCACTTCTAAACTGGAGATTAGAACTTGGAGACATTCTGTCACTGGCATTTTTTTAATTGAAAAGTGGCTTTTGACCACAATAACAATTTTTAGACAGCCTGTTCTGTCTGACATTTTCTATTCTTTTTTTTTTTTCTTTTTTCTCCTCATTTTAACGGGAAATCTGCAAACTACAGCTTTTCCCTAGTGACCATTGGGGACATTCAAAAGAAAACAAGCTGTTTTTTTCTCTGGAAATGTTTTTTTTAAAAAAAACCACTTTTTAGCTTAATAGTTCCTTGAAGAAACAAACAAATAAAAAAGGTATTAAAAGCATTAAAACAAAATGCTCAGAAATCAGAGTTTTCCAGCTCGATTTGCACGATTGGGTTCTACAGTTTGGTATGAACCTGGTTCCTTTATGGTACACATCTACATTTATTATTTTAGACAACTAATAGGCATCCATTCTCAAGAATTATGTGGTCAGCATTTCCCGTGTAAATGCTCATATGAAAGCACAGGCCTAGATTCATCCTACCTACATTTGAGCAATTAGGCATTGAGGAAATTGAGAACCCTGGCTGCCCAGCAGACTCCAGGCAATGGAGAGAGAGGTATGTCCAGAGGGCAACTCAGGTGTGAGGTGGGTGCAGTGGGTGCCTCCATCTCAAACCCTCTCCGGGGCTCCGGGGCACCTCTCCTTGGTGCATCTCTTTTCCTAACTGAAGAATCTCAATTAAGTGATTAAATTTAGGATAGCCATTGTGTGTTTATGGCTCTGCAAAGTCATGTAACACAGCAGAGGGTAAGAACTTCTGTAATGGCCAGATCAAAGTCCTTCACCCCACATCTGGCCTTCACCAGTGGCCAGCAAGGACTGGTCCAACCTACCTCGTGCAGGCAGGAGGTGTTTCCTGAGCCAGAGGTGGTAGCTTTGAGCTTAATAGCCCTCAGAATGTTTGTGTATCATGCACTTGATCAATCTTGTGTGAACAAATTTAAGAACCCACATCTGCAGCATCTTGTGGGAGGGACTTCCACAGCTTAACTGTAGAGTAGTTCAATGGGAAGAAAGGGGATGGAGTCCCTTTACCTGATAGAAAAATTGAAGGAAGATGGGAACTGTGACACTAACAGTGGTTGCTCAGTAAGCGGTGCATTGATGCAAAGGACTGTCCCTTCAGCTACGTACATCTCTATAAACATGTAATGCAGAAAAATTTGATACCTGTTCTTTTTGCTTACTCTGATTCTTGGCAATGAGTTGATTATTAAATCATTACAAAGTATATGCAATACATAATCTCATGAAGTATGCAGCTCATTTAATTCATCTGCTTGTTTCCATACCTGTAAACTAGTTTGACGCCAGTGCAGTCTGCCAAGTTGGGGCTGGTGAAGGGGAGAAATGGTTCAAGTTCCTTATTTCGACCTTTTCATGTATCACTACTCCCAGACATAGGTTGTGATTACCCTTTGTATTGGTCTCAAATATCCTTTATGAACTATGCAGCTCAGGAGGATCAGGGTTTGTTCTCATTGCACAGGACACACGTTATGCCCCTTATCTACCGGAACTTTTTTCTTCCTTGCAGAGAAATGTATTTTTCTATTGTATCCATGGAAACTACCTTCAACAGGGTTGGGTGTACAAACAGACAGTTCAGCTCAACCCCCACTTCTTCCCCACCTCGTCCAAATGAATTCCAATATATATTGGAATTCCTATATAAATAATTCCGGTGTCTACAGGTGTCGAGATAGGCAGTTTTCACATGAAAAAAAATAAAGAGAAGAAAAAAAACCAAAATTATGACAAACAAGTTTACCTAGTAACCATTTGGAAACACTACCTCCTACCTCCAGCTAACTATAAAAGGAAATATATGTTTTATTCCTTCTCTAATCACAAGGTTTTGATGAACATACCGTAAGAGTACATTCAGAGCTAGTCATCATCACTAAGTCCTAAGATTTAAGGTATGTGTGTGCTTGAATGTCTTAGCCATAGAAACCTCAGAAACTGCTGTTAAAGTGCAAAAATCCTTTCTTTAGTATGCACAGGCATAACATACATAATCCTTTATCTCTGGCAAAGCTGCTGGGTTTTTGCCAAGGGCATGTTTGGTGGTGTGTGGAATCTGAGGCTGCTGCGTGACATTGCTGTTGAAGGTGCACAGATACCATGGTGATGGGAGTGATATAGGTGCCAAGATAGATGGATGGATGGATGGATGTTTTCTTTACCTACTCGCCAGCAATTTGATTCAACTAGTCCAACTTGATTTTCCAGATTATTTAAGTGAGGAGGCTCAAATCCATCTGTTTGAGAAATCCTGGCAAGCAATCAAGCCCCCTGCAATTCTCCCCCGCTGCCATCTCAAAATTAAAGGTAAACACTGAGCAGTTCTCATTTAAATATGAAGCATCTGATACAGCCTTGATTTTTTCTTTCTTTCTTTCTTTCTTTTTTTTTTTTTTTTTTTTTTTGGTTGCTGGAGAATAAAAACAACAGTTGAAGGAACTGCAGTCAGTAAAAAGGTTTCTCTGGCAAGGAGGCCAAACTAAATAATGACACCCAAAGCAAAAACATGCTTCACTGAAACTAAACTTTAGTCAATTCACTCTCTGAAACAAAGGATTTTTTGTAATTTCAAAAGTGAACATTGTACTTTACTCTGGCAGCCATTTGTATGTTTTTCAATGATCTGATTATGTATAAATCCCAATTTAGCATGCCTTTCAGCACCTAAATCCTATGAGTGATTTGAAAACATTAATGAAGTTTTCTATAGACTACAGCTGCCCTTCTCTTCCTCTTAATTTTTTCTGAACTGCAAGCTTTAGTGACAGTGTTTTGATGTGCCTCATTTGTTGATGTGTATTTTCTTTCCTTTTTTCTAATTACTTTGTAAATATTTATAAAAGATACGAGATCTGTTTCACATTCACATAGCGAGTCAATGCTTTTCCCTTCTTTCCTGTCCTCTGCAATTGCTGTGCTTTCATGTGCCCTCTCAGTCCTTTGATGGAACTTGTACTCCTTAGGAACGCAGTCATCAATGTAATCTGAAATTTAGCATGAGCTCAAAGATTGCTCACTCTGGGGATAAAGCCTCAGCTCCGACTCAGAGCCTGAATAATCAGGCAGTTTGCAAGATTGGCTAGATTTCACTCCTGGCTTTGCTCTGTCTCTTTGTCTCCATGTCTTTACAATTTGTAAAACATCCCTAGTCTCTGTTTGCAGGATTGTACACCTCCTTTACACTGGCCTGGAGGGGTACTGTAAATCTATCCCTCTCAGAATGATTTAAAATGCTGCAGGTGAAACTGCCTCCCCTTTGCCTTCTCCCAGGCTCTCTGCGTGGGCTCGATGTCTGAGCACAGGGAGGCAAAGGCAAGACCTGAACAGGAACATCACCTGGCTACACCGTATGGCTTGGGATAGCGCCTTATTCCTCTGTCAGGGGATTCCTGCTGTTAGTAGGGCTTTTTGTGCTAAAAAAGCCATGTACTGACGCTCTGGGTATTCCAAAGGACTTTCTAAAAATACTTGCATATATCTGAATAACGATTTTAAAGAGAAATACATACAGGGTCAACAAGAAGAACATATACACGTGTTAGCGACTTTCCTTTAGAGCATCTGTCTTCTAGAAATCATTGTGAATTCTTCTTTATTTTTCTTTTTGAAAGAACACTTATCTTTACTACTGATTCCAATGTTATTAGCAACAGGAAAAAAATTTTTGAAAATAATTCCTAAAAGCATGTATGTAGAAAAAAACCTGTGAAAACTAAATCTTTTCCAAACAAAGGCTTCCCTTGACTGAATCATTATTTTCAGCTGAAAGTCTGAATTGTTGAAAATTCCTGCTCAGCTCTATCCCTACTTATCCTGTACTTTTCCTGTAAGAGGAAAACCAAAACCTCAGTTACTGGGAATCATTTTCCTAAAACTTATGTTTTCTTTTACTCAACTGAGAAATCATTTGTAATGCCCTGAGTCCTCTTATTTCTTCAAAATAATCCCCTACCTTATACACGTGAAGTAGTGTAACCACATTCCAACACAGTCATATTTATTAAAAGTTCAACGTCCCATGTATTTTAAGCAGAAGATGTTTTGCTTTAAGAAATAGTGGAAAATGTTAAAATAAATATTGTTTCAATTGGTGCCCAACCAGTGCACTTAATTAATTTTACAACCAGGTGGTGAAAATGAACTTCCTTTTAATTTCAGGGCTATTTGGCCCGGCTTAACAAGGGCAGTGTGATCAATACCACAAGTCCTACTGCACAGGGCGAATACAGCTTCTGGTGAAACTGGTGATGGAGATTTTGGGCCTCATTCTACAATTTAGGGCCTCGTCTAAAATGCCCCTTCATTTCCCCTTGAAGAACTCAGATACCTGAGAAAAAAATATCTGTCTTTTTCAGTACCACAGGTAAGCTGCTCCACTCTCTTTGCTCTGAGCAGTAAATCCTTCCTCCACTTTTCACTGATGATCCCTTTCTGACTGTGCCTTGGCATTCTAAGCAAATCGCTAATGGTTGCTTTAGCCTCTCTTCCATATACAAGTCTTCATTCCACAATCTCAGATAAAATAGTGTAAACCTGGGGAAATTCCAGACTAAAGCTGTTAACAGATTACTGGATTCAAAAGAATTAACTTGGTAAAGTTATTTCAAAATAACACCAGTATAATTGAGATTCAAATTAGATCTCTGTAACATTAACAAATGATTAGTTAATACTCAAAATATCAAATTCATATGCAGTTCTAAACAAACTTACAAATAGATAAATTGTGCTGTCAGTGCCTTATTTCCTCAGGGTTATTCTTTTGATGGTGATAAATATTTGTAGTGTTCTTCATTTGTGGATTACTGAGTTTTGAAAACACTTTCCAGGGGCACATACAAATGAATGGGATTTTAAAGGATGTTGAACTCATCCCACTACATTCATCCTAGTGCTAGAAAGGGGGGGAAAGTGCACATCACCCATCACCTAAGGAGCAAGAAGCAGTCAGGGCTCAATGCTCTATGCTGTCCACGTTCGGTGCAAGGGACAAAAGAGTGCCGTGCTTCTTTAAGGACATCCTTGCATCACTCCTGCATTGCCTATGCCCATCAGTGACTCAAGGGCAGAATACTCTGACTGAAGAGATTTGATTAAACCTTTCTGGGAGTAGATCTATCACAATCCTGCTTCTTCATGTTGCGTGATAACATCCGGCCCCAGGCAGACTTTTGATTAAAAGTTCCCCCGAAGATTTGTGGAGAAATTCTGTTTATTCCCACAACTCTGAGAGCATTGAGGTTATGTGCCCACATTTTGAAGTGCAAATTACATAAATTGCAATTTGGCAAAGACATTTCTGGAGCTGGGAAACTGACAGGGGAGGCCTATAGATGTTTTCCATTGGACTACGGTTAGGAAAAAAAAAATGCCCATTTTAAAAAGATTTCCCTATTTTTTAAGTTAGCCCACACAATCTTTAAAAATGGGAACGATGAGCAGAGAGAAAGACAAAGCTTTGACTGCAGGATGAGAACTGGAAAAGCTTTAGAGATTCCTTTTTCATGGGAGAACCACACACTGAGGTCACAACCAGTCTCATGTAATATGATTTATTTTCTATTTGGTACTTGCTATATTCTTGCCTTTTCATTTTTACCTTTGTTTTAGAGAGAGAAAATGAGCAAACATTTTCTCTTGACTTTGGAAAGTTTGTTACTTAGTTTTAGAAGAATTTGGAAAAGTATTTACCAAGTCATTTTTGAACTGCACAGCAGCAGAGTGGTTATTTATTACACTTCTCACTGTTCTAAGAACAAGTCACTTTGGCCTACTCATAATGCAAAACCAGCTTGATTGTACAAGTTCAAACTCCTTTTCACTGACTTTTCCCAACTAGACCATAGGTAAGGAATGAGGAGAACTGGCCCATGAAAAATTAAAAAAGTATTTGAACAGTTAGTTCATAAGCAGTTAAATACCAGAGGCACAGACTGAAATATTTCATTGATGATTTGACAGCTAACACTGCAGGGGATGACTCAGGACTTCTTGTTCATTCTTCACTCAGATGGAACCATGATGATTTTTATTGAATTGAGGAGTTAGTAGAGAAAGCTGACTGGATCTTTTTGATGCCAACGCCAGTCTTAATATTGAAATTATTGACATTTTTCTGAGTCTGATGTGCTTTGGAAAATACATGAAAAGATATAGAAATACTTAAATTGCTGTTGTGTGATTTTCTGTGATGCTAATCCTCCTAATCTCACATGGCCAGTACACTGAAGGGCCATTAACAATCAGGATCCTGATGTGAGGCATTTTACAAAAGTAGTGGGATACTGAAAGTACCTTCTCTGTGTTCCTCAGGTTCTTTGAGCTTCATGGTTTGTGATAGTATGATAAAATGATTGACAGTATCCCCATTAATACAGTGCCAAACACAATGGTCACAAAGTGCTCTGTGAGTTTCAGGCTTTCTGCTTCTTCCATCAAACCTTCTGGAAATATCTCTGGGTTGAAAAACTTTTGTGTGTGCATAGCAGGACCAAGCACCACTTCAGGACAGAAAGAGAAAGGACAGAGATCTCTGTCACTGACATTAGTGAATACAAGTGAGCAGCATGTGAACACACAAGTCTTAATTTTTCCTGCTGTTTACAAAATTTTGGCAGGATATCTCCCTGTGCTGTATTGAGCAGAGCTGACTCTGCTCTTGCTGTAGGTCACTTGATTCACCAGGCTCCATGGACCAGGGATTAATTTTTATCAGTTGCACAAGTAAAAGAGATAAGTACACAAAGATAAAGGAAGCACAGTTCTTCCCGCCATGTTCCTGGGTAATTTGCCTATCCCCATAGGACTCGTTTACAATAAAAAAGATAAATAACAGTATACCAATATAAGCAAGAATTCTCTCAAGAGTCTTTATACACGCAATTATAAAACAGTCTCTTCCAGGTGACGTATATACTTCACCTTTGATCTCAAAACACCATGTTTAGTTGTAACAGTCTTTTTCACCATCTGGAGCATTTTGAATGTGTGATTCTTATCTATGAGTAGAGATTAAGCAGCAGAGATTGAGAGAGTAAACTGCAGTCCTGCGAACATTGCCTTTTAAATATTTTTCATTCTCAGAAAAACTATAGGAAAAGGTGTAAAAGAGTAATTTCCAATTAAACAATCAGTTAAAAAATCTGAAGCAAATGGACCATTTCTAACAATTCAAGCACTGAATGATAGAACAAAGCACAGAACCACTTCAACAGGTCTGTAAGTACATAGCGAAAACCAAACATTTATGGGATACAGGCTGTGCTCTTGTGTGGAAAATAAAGGCATATAGATAACACATCTGATGTAGAAATAAACTGAAGTTGGCTGAACCTTGCTCTAATGGAGTTACTGAAACCCACAACAAACTTATGTATCCAGATGAAACTGCTTTACTTTTTTACTTTTTCTTTCTAACAAGAATTCCAAGCAATTCCCAAACAGCACTCAAAGTAGTGAAAATCATGAGTTAGACTGTAAAGAAAATCCAATAGGTTTAACTACTAAGATTACATTTTCTATGGAAAATTTTTTCTTTCACTAACCACCTCATCTGTTGAATTAAATCCAATAATCACCTTGTGCTGTGTTACTCCAACAATTTTCATTTACAACCAAAACAATATTGGACTAAATCTCATACTCTTTGTTTAATGTGCTTACTCACACCCAAACTTCCAAAGACAAACATTGCACAAATTCTATGGGCAGCCTGCACCCTCCCTAACTGTCCTTACAGGGGAAAAGGTTTCCATTCAATAGCTTGTGAGAAAATGTGTATATATAAACTGTTGTCAATGTTGTTGTTGTTGTTTTTATTTTCTCAATAAATATTTCAAGAACTATCTGCCAGTGACTGCAGAATGAGTAATTCTGGACTAGAGCATGAGGGCAGTATTTCTCAAAACCTTTGGTCACCTTTTTATGCCAAACTTGGATTTTTCCAAAGAATTATAAAAATATTTTAAAAATTGCAATTAATACAAAGATGTATACTAATTAAAAGAGAATTTAAAAAGCCAGGGTGAGAGGGGGGAGTTAAGCAGCTTCCCATGCTAGAATGGTTAAAGTGTCCAGCTGGAGGCAGCATGTAAAAGCATGTTGTTCAAATACCAAATCATTTTCCAAATTAGACTTATTATCTGTAGCTGGTAACTGAGGAGCGGATGGGAAGGCTTGATAGGTCTTTTGCTAATGAACCTGAAGCATAAATCCTTGTTGGTGTAAATCCATCTTTGACTAATATCGGCAGAGACTGGATATGTAACAGATTGCAATTTTTGTTTACTTGTCAGAAATCTAAACTAGTGTACAGGGTAATAATAAGACTGAAAGTCAGCCAGGGCCATAGAGCAAGCTTAAGTGTTGATGGTTCACATGATTTAATTGCTACTGGTCTCTGCTTGGGCTGCTCCCGTTGATTCTGCCCAGAGGAAATCTGCTGCAGAGGCAGTAAGCCTGAAGCAGTGGGGATGCAAGGCAATTAGCATCATTTGCCTTGGGATCAGGTTCCAGACCAATTCTATTTGTCAGTAGAGACCACGTAGCCAGATCCCTGTGGGGCTCCATGAGAAAGCTGCTCAAGGGAATGCAGCCTGGCCTGTTCTGTGCTCTTTTGCCAGGGATCATGTAGGCCTGAATTCCTCCTCCAGACACCTTCAGCCAAAGCATGCATGCCAAAAGCTTCATTGCTCCAGGCCCCAGCAAAGTCAACAGAGCAAGAAAGACACATCTGGAAGGTGATTTAGCACTCTGAGAGGAGTCTGGTTCTCCCTATTGACTGTCAGCAGCATTTTGGTCACCTCCTCATCTAATGCAGGTCTCAGACACCTTTAAAATTACACAGGGTTAATTTGGGCTACAATTAGTCAAAGAACATTGTGAGGAAAAATCTCATGATAACTCCAGATAAGATTAGGCAAGACTGTTTGAAGGGTTCTGAACATCTGGACACTAAGCGGGCATATGCCTATGAAACAATAAATGCCATCTATCAGAACCTACCAGAGTGACCATGCATGGTATGCATCCAGATATATTGCATGGTGCATGCAGAACCCAGCATTTCTGGCCTGAATAAATGAATGACTGAATGAACCTGGGACAAACGATTATACACAAACCAGTGCATGCTCACCTAGAAGGATATGAACCTGTTGAAAGAGTTGGGATTGTTCAGCCTGGAGAAGATAAGGCTCCCAGGAGATCTCATAGCAGCGTTTTAGTACCTGAAGGGGGCCCACAGAAAAGATGGGGAGGGACCCTTTATCAGGGAGTGGAGTGATAGGATGACAGGTAACGTTTTAAAAGAAAGAGGGGAAATTTAGATTAGATATTAGGAAGAAATTCTTTCCTGTGAGCATGGTGAGGCACTGGAACAGGTTGCCCAGAGAATTTGTGGATGCCCCATTCCTGAAAATGTTCAAGGCCAGGCTGGATGGGCATTTAAGCAACCTGCTCGAGAGGGAGGTGTCCCTGCCCATGGCAGGGGGGTTGGAACTAAGTGATCTTTAAGGTCCCTTCCACCTCTATTCACTCTATGATTCTGTGGTACCCTGAGGGAGATGTATGAGGCATTCTTGTCTTCCGCTGCACCCAGGTTCAATAATTTAGCTAATTATGCGGTGTGCATCTTTCCAGTAAATATTATTTCATCAAGTTGAGTTTCAAGCTCCCAAATGTGCAGCTAAATAGAAATGCTATACCATTTACCCTCTTCATGTTTGACAGTTGAGGAAGCTCATCTTTTTGAGACTGATGACTGCAAGTTTATTTCATATTATTTATTTGTCTAGTTTTCTTATTGTGGTTATCTCTTAGTCTGAATATATTGAAGAATGGACTGAAATATGAAAACAGTAAATTAAAGTGCATTGGATCATCCAGACCAACTACTTCTGCATAGCATGATGATCATTAAGCTATCCAGTTATGCTGCACATCCTCCACTAGAGAATCTTTTACCATCTCCATATAAGTCTGCCCAAAAGCCATCATTCATTCAGTGTATCCATTCTTTCTCTGCTCAATCAGAGCCTGGGAAAGCAGGTGCATCTTTCAGTTAATCCTGAAAGTCATATATCTTGGCTGTAAAAATCAAGAAACATAGAAGTGGCTTGTGAAGTCTGAGATGATAGTCCATTCATCTTTTGAATTGCTGAGTAGTGGGGACACTACTCTCATAAACATGGCTAACAATTAGTATCTATTGTCGTGTACAAGAAGCCATAAAACTGAAGTGAAAGAATAAAGGTCTGTTATGCATGCTGTAAAAACTGGCATGATGAAGGAAACCTGCTGTGACCACTTGAACCCCCTAGGCCAAATTGCAGATATTTCATTGTCATTGGTTTCACATTTTTCAGGGTGGTAGATGTATTAGAGGAATTCCTATTGCCCAGGGCTATTCCCCATGTTGAGGTCAGGGCAGATAAAGAAATTCAGTTCCTTGGGAGCTATCTTTTTAGTTTTCCTCTTGTATACACCAATTCTCCCCAGTGCTTTACAGCATTTTTACCACTGTTGCTCAAGGGTTGCTGCAGGTAGGATAAAAAAATCTCTCTTGAGGGAATTCCCTTAGATAATCTCTCACAGGGTGTGTCTATACAGTCTCTAAGAAAGTCAAAAGCCATGTGCATCCCATTAACACAATGCAAAGCCCTGGCTAACTGGTCTTATTACTGGGGCTCTCAAACATTGCTTTCAGATGGCTTCCAGATGTCTGAGAATCGGACATCTAAGTGTGAGCTAGTCAACCAAGGCTTCTTTTATAGTTAGTGTAGGAGAAAATAAACACCACCAGAGGCAAATTCTATGACCTATCTTAGATGCCTATCTTAAGACGAGATGAATCACCTTCTGGAGGTGTCTCTTTCTCTACATCTACTGTATACAGAAAGGCCAATGTGTCTCACTCAGACAAATTCTCATTAAAAAAAAAATAAAAGCTTAGATCTTCAGATAACAATTTCTGTCGGGAACTTGGATTCTAATGAAACATCAAGTAAGGTGGAACTTGTCATGTGAGATATCAATGCTGTGATACTTATATTAGGTGTCAAACCTAGTTTTAAAGTCTTCCAAGAAACTTCTTTGGATTTGTTTACAGCAAGGTGTCTATCTACACGCACTCACCCTGTGTGACTCATCTTCTGTCCATTTTGCAGGCATGCAGTAGTAGCCTGAGGCTTGGACAAACCATGACCTCGCAGATCTGCCAGGGCAAGCATGCCTCTCCATGCCTGGCACGTTGACTTCTCTCTCCTCTCACCCAGGTTTCTCTACATTAGGAATTCAGGCAGGGCCAGTTCAATCAGCCCTTGAGGGAATAGTATAAATGGAAGGATCTCAAATCCTGGCTTTTCAAGACTGCTCTTAATTAGTACCTAGACTTACCCATGGTGTCCTCTTTGAGCTGGTACTGTTAGAAGTTTTGACCTCTTCATTAAAAGTTTCACTCTGTATTCTTACACTGTTCAAGAATTTAGATGGCTTACCTCTGTTTCTGTGGTGACTATATGAAGTTCTTGGGTCTGCTTGTTGGCCTAAGAGCAATTAGAACTCAAACAGGTGTTGGAGTTGATGTTTATTAATGTAAACAATTGTGACCATTAGATACACCCTCTTCTGAATGACAGATTATGACCTTTTCACAATTGGCATGTCATGTCAATAAACCTAGGTTTTCATGCTTGCTAATGAGAATGGCTAGAATTGCCATTTCAGTCCCACTATGTATATTTTTAAAAACTATTTAATTCAGATCACGAGTTTCATTTTTCTTCATAGTTATGCTTTCTGAAGCCAATAGACACATCAACAGCACATTTCTATTTTACGTGTACACACACGCGTAAATACTGTGTATACACAGCAACACAGAAACATAAACAGAGATCACTTGAGCCAAAGGTAACTATTAAGAAGAGTTTGTCAAAAGCATGAAACAACACAGAAGCTCCAGACTGGAAAGGCTGGTTTCATACTACTTAAGTTAGGCGCCTATTCACCATAACCTTCCTCCTTGTCAAAGGAGACACATATCTCCAGAGGGTGATTTGGCTCACTCCAGAATTAAGCTGTCCTCTGATTGTCTCTTTTCACTGAAGACATGCCTAGGTATTCAAGGTGTTATACACTTAGATTTGCTGATTGTAGGGTGGCTTTGAGTTTATTTAAAACAGTACTGGGCTTCTCAAAGCACATGTTCAAAAATAAGATATGTACAGAGTAGGAATATATAGCTTCTATAATGTAGCTGAAGTCATCTGAGACGTTATCAGTCCAGGTCACTCTCAAGAAGACACCTACATCTGGTCAGTCAAATTGTTTCCAAAACTCCACTAAATTGTTCCATATTAGGAATTTAGATACTTAGCCTGCATTTAGACACATTAGTGAAAGCTAGGATGACCTACATTCTTTCCCGCTTATCATATGTGGTAGCTTCAGTTCACAAGGCCTTTTCACAAAATCAAGCCATGTGCGTAAGGGAAAAATAAGACTTAGGAAGTCTGAGAATGCCAGAAAGATTTTGCAGTTTTGGTCCATAGCACAGTGGTTAAATTACCTGACCACTTAGAAAGACTCAGATTCAGGTCTCACCACTTGGTATATAATACATTTTGACCTCCTGAAAAAGTATCTTAGTGCCAAGCTAACAGCTGTGCTGCCAGAATAGGTCTTTCATTATTTCCCATTTAGACTGTTTCAGTTTCTCTAGAATAATTAAACATAGGAAAACAATAGTCATAGGTATGAGGGTTGCACCTTGAAAATGATCAGGCACAAGTCATTGGAGCTTGGTGCTGTATCATGCTGATCAGTCAGAACACAGACAATGAAAAAAATCTGTGAACTTAGACATTCCAGCTCTGGCTGATTTCTAAACAATGCATTTTTCTCAAAACAAACTCCTATTTATTTCAATAATTATATTCTGCTGGTTGCTCAATGCTTTTAAAAAAAACTTCCCCTGATGACTCTATCTAAATCTTTAGCTGTCTCATTGGCTTTAAAAATTTGAAATACAAAGTTCGGCTTCCTAAGTCCATTAGACAATTATGACAGTTTTTCCTTGTCAAAAATTGGAATATGACAGGATCACAGATCAAGTCTGAATTTCTTTTTTTTTTCCTTCCTTGTTATCTTCTTTCCCTCCCTACCATACTGTAATTGAGATTGTTAATCTGCTTGGTTCCAGTGAGAAAATCAAAATACAATATTACAGTAGTTTTGGTCCAATTCATAGCACAGTTACCTCAGATGAGTAAGTCCCTTATTAAGGTCTCTTCTCCAATTGATATTTAGATGTTAACATAAGTTTACTACTTATAACTGCATAAGGAGTGATAGAGAAAGTTTGCCATAAAATACTGAATAATAGCTTTGTGGTAAGGGTCCTTGCCAGACGTGTGTGAAATGGCAGGACAGGAATGCACTCCAAAGCAAAGCAATATAACAACCAACCTCTTTGGAAGCCGGGCTTTTTCATTCTTCATTTATTAACTGTGAAAATCTTCTGTTTCGTTCACATACAAAATAACAATACTTTCTTAAATCTCAGGAAAGTTGTGTGGGGGAACTTTGGGGTTTTCTTGCTTGGGGCTTAGGCACGTAGTACAAATTCCCAGGAGAAGATGTTTCACAAAACCTTTGACTCCTTCCTACATAACATGAGTGTCAAACACACATTAAATAGTGTTTATAACTTTTTCCTTTTTTTTTTTCTTTTTTCTTTTTTTTTAATTTGCACCAGCAAATAAAGCAAGTTGGGTTATTTACCCAACCAACCCAGTTTTCATGTTTTAATTCAGTTCCTCACTTTCGTGAATGAACATGGAAGAAAGCAGATTTGCACACGCACCTTTCTGTCCCAAAGCACTTAGTACAAAGAAGCCAAAGAGGTATTAAATAATGCTCGTCTGCCATAATACAGGAGTATTTGTACTACCTGCCACACAGAGCCTTCAACCTCTGGCCAAGATTCTGGTCTTCAAGACATGATGGTTGGGGTTCCCCCACACCCACACTTCTTAATGACTTATTTGTATATCCTTAGATCCAGCATATTTCCTCTATCTCTTTACATGTCAGGGTGGTTCTTTTGTTCTTTAAAGTTAATTTTACAATGGTAATTATGGATCAAGAGTTCACATAGTGCTGTACTTGATGTTAATAAGCAGATAAATGTATAATCACTCAGTATTGTGAAAAGTTCTAACTGAAGGACCAAAAGACTTTGTCATTTTACTCCACCCTTTGTGAGTCAGTAAAATGGATTGAATTATGTAGCAGAACCAGCACTTTACTGTGATGAAACTCATAAAAAAAAACACCAGAAAATGTCACTACATGTTGGCAGTTTATAAAAGATTAACTAGCTTATCCATTGGTATTAACATGTCTTTAATAATAGTAACATTCTTTGCAAATTAAACAGCTATTAATTAAAAAGCTTGTCCAGATATGCTTATGTGCCCATGTGAATGCAGGCATCTACCCACTTTATTTAGTAGACCTATATAGAAAGAATTAAGTCTGTTTCTATGTTTTCAGCAGATTATGCATACAATCTAAACCCAGTTGGCTCGCACTTAATCCAAAGGGTGACATTTTGGATCCCAAAGTTCCCTTTCTGCTCATCCACTGATGTGCAAAGCTTCATTAAAGTAGTGCCTAGAATCAGTAGTTTTTGCAGTCCAACCTGTGATTTCTCCTTAAACCAAAACACTTCATCTGCTGCTGGAGGAAAGAAGAGTATGGATGGCACACATTGGGTGGAGAATCCTGACTCTGATATTTTGTGCTTGTGTGATTCCTGTCAATCCTATAGGATGTTACAAAAGAAGCTGAGATGGTCCAATGCATTGGGGAAAAAAGTGTTACCTGTGCTCCTCCACAGCTGCACCAAATACAGTTTAGAGGCATTGGAGAAGGTGGCACAGGCAGGAGAATTTAGCTAGAAGTTCCTCTCCTGCTTTGTAAATATGAATATTACATGTCCTTAAAATACATATTCAAGGAGAAACATTGAAACTCTTTCAGTGATCTAAAAAGTCATGCTTGCTGCAATTAGCAACTGAATATCTTCAGATGCCTTTTTCTTCAGCAAGAATATAAACTTCAAGATTAGATAATCTAAGATGCTTGCAACGTTTTCCAAAGGATTTTATTAACAGTCAATATACAGGTCTATCATAAGGACAGACACTTTTCCTCCATTATTGAATTGTCTGGATAACTACTCTCCACCAAGCATGGATTTCCTGGCAATGGATGTGTCTGTATAATTTGTGTCTACATACTTTTGAGGTGCTGTATGAGGAAGGCTCTACTACAAAGGTTCCAGTGCAAGGATTCCAGAGAGCTTTGACTCTTACAAAATATTATATTTATGTGTGAAGGAAGTACTCTACATAGGAAATAAAGTTGGGTACACTGCTCAGTGTCGTCGCAAAAACAATATGGAATGCAAAACAGCCAACACATCTTCAAAGGGCAGGCAAAGACCTGTGTGTGTGTATGCATGTGCATATGATAATCACAACTCCATTCATTACTGCTAGAGGTACAGTGACAGGCTTTAGAGGTCAAATGTATATGGATGAAAATGGTATGACTGTTTGGTGCCAGTCTAAGGCATAGCGAAGCCTAGAAGATTCATTTTACTAATTCCATTTTCACTTTCAGATCAGATCTAAATAAAGGGTAGGAATGGCTTCAGATCTGTAGGAGAAAATAAAGGAGTAACTTTAAAAGACTCCATACTAATGGAGCCAAAGGATGTAGAGATGTGGAGCCTGGAGATTCACTAATTCCACAGTGTTATTTCCTGACCTTACCAGCTTCTACTATCTCTAAAAGCCAAAGTGACAGCTGATGTCCAGCAGAAGAATTGTGCATTACCATCATCTCTCCATTTTTGATAGAAGCAGATAAGAACCTATTTAAGTTGTACCATGTTGTTAACCTTAGATTGATTCTGACAGGATTACAGATAATGGGTTAAGAATTTCTAATCTCTGAGACACAGACCAAACCCCATGAAACCATCATCTTAAATCAAGGCTTTGTCTTTGCATCTCCTTGTACATCGGGCAGTAACATGATACCTTATTACAAGCTGCTAAACCTGGTTTAGGCACAGGAGCCTTTTCCTAACTCTGTTAGGGCTCTTGTTTTACTGAATTTAAGCTGTCAGACTCTAAACTCTGGGGAACTAAAGAACAGCTGCTCCATTCCCATTCAGATTCTGCCTTAAATGACAGTCCCACACAGTAATGAAAGGAAATGATCTGTTTTGTATTGTTTAGCCCACACAGAAGGAAGCTCTCAAAATGTGAATTCCCAGTGTCTTTCTTTTTTCTTTGCAAAACATATACCAAAAGACAGTTCTATGCTAGGATTGTGGGTTCTTTTGTAAGTGTGCCTTATTCATTCATTGACTAGCTGAAAACAAAAGAAATAAAATATCTGAAAAAGGCTTCATACAACTTTGAACTTATGACACCAGCATAAAATCAAATAGCAATGCACACACACTCCGTCCCCTTCCCCTGCTGACATTATAATATCTGAGGTACAAAAACGCTTGAGTTTGACTCCAAAAGAATTACTTTTTTGTGACTTCCAGATGAATCCTGTTTGTACGTTCTTGTCATTTACCGCTAGTAGCATGTAATATCGCTTGTTTCTTCTCAGATTTTCAAAGACAATTGTGGGAAAGTTCTGCTCTCTGTAGGCCTCGCCCAGGTCCATACCTCAGCATCAACCTTGTTTAGAATCATAGAATGATGTGGGGTTGGAAGGGGTTCCTCCAGGAAGGAACCTCTGGAGATCATCTAGTCCAACCCTAGATCCTTAGTGGATCTACCTAGAGCAGATTGCACATGAACTTTTCTAGGTGGGTTTTGAATGTCTCCAAAGAAGGAGCCTCCACCACCTCTCTGGGCAGCCTGTTCCAGTGCTCCACCACTCTCACAGTAAAGAAATTCCTCTTCATGTTTAGGTGGAACTTCTTATACTCAAGTTTGTGCCCATTTCCTCTTGTCCTGTCACTGGGCACCACTGAGAAAAGAGCAGCCCCGTCCTCCTGACACCCTCCCTTTAAGTATTTGTAAGCATTGATCAGATCCTCCCTCAGTCTTCTCAAGACTAAAAAGACCTAAGTCCCTCAGCCTCTCCTCATAAGAGAGATGCTTCAAACTCCTAATCATCTTTGTAGTCCTCTGATGTACCCTCTTCAGCAGTTCCCTGTTCTTCTTGAACTGGGGAGCCCAGAACTAGACACAGTACTCAAAATGGGGCTTCACCAGAGCAGAGCAGAGGGGCAGAATGACCTCCCTTGACCTGCTGGCCATTCTTCTTGATGCACCATAGGATGCCATTTTATCTACAGGATGCCTGTTTATCTACAGTGCCCATAGCATACATAGAATAACATGCATCTTCAGTTATCTTTATTAACTGTGAAGGAGTGTCCAGGGAGAGAAATAGGCATCTCATCCTAGCTATCTCTGATCTTAGAAAGGTCTGATTTTCCTGTTGAAGGTGGAATGTGTATGAGAAACCCAAATCCTTCTGGAATGGCAGCTGGAAGCCAGTCAGAATATCCTAAAATAGTTTATATGTAACTGAATTTCTATATTTCCACAGCTGAGCTGACTCTTAGTAGAACCAATAAAATCTGGAGAGCTATTCAAATCTATGCAGTAGATGCCTACATGTGGTCAACTGAATAAACCGTACTCCCTTCACTGTATTGACTAGAGCTCAAATTACTTTCAGAGACTTTTGCTCATGTGTGCAAATCTCCATGCTGGTACATAAATATCACTCCAAAACACAATTTAAGCATCTGGGAGCTCAATTCTGTTGCCTAAATATAGGCATCTGCCTATATCAGTCATAATATACTAGATGGTCTAAAAAATCTGTGTTGACCTGACATTAGACAGGATCCAAACATCTTACATGGTTTTGTGGAGATAGCTGAAGTCATGGTGGACTAACCTAAGGAATTTAAGTTGTCACTAGACATACTGAACTGGTCCCCTGAAGACAGGTGAGGTAAATTGACCCTGTTTATTGAAGGATTCATTCTATTTTGAACATTCCTATGCAATTATTTTAACCCAATGCAATTTCTAGACATCCATACCAATGTTACTTGGACATTCATAGACACAAAATGGATCTTTGGAATGAGAAAAAATGAAATTAATTTTAAAGAAACAATTTTTTAATAAGCATATTGATAAAGACATGTTATATTAATTTGCCAGTACTTTAAGGTCTTAAATTTCGTATTTCTGTGCATTTCATGAATGTTTAGCTTACTGAAACAAAATTATTTCACCGGAACACCCAATCTAACTGCCACCATCACCTGCTGAATGATACATTTCTGGCAACTATAGCAAAGTTGCCGATGGGGATGTTTGAATGGAATGTTGCTATGTAACCAAACTCTAAAAAGTGTCTTTAAAACAGAGATGAATGAGTGAAGTCCACAAATAGAGTTTTATTCTGTCATAAATGTAATACTTACATAGAGCCTTTTAATTGCATCAGTAACTGAACTGACAACCAAATAAATCTGACAAAGAATGTGAAAAACTTGATATATCCTACACTGATGGGTGGAGAAGATTTCAGGGAGGCTTTAACTAGTTATTTGCTTAATAACAAGGTTATATTTGCTCTTATGATTGTAATTATGATTTCATGGAGTTTCAAAATCAGGATGACAACAGCCTCCGCATTTTGTGCAAAAAACTAGGTATAGTCTCTTTGTAGTTAATAGAAAAGTGACTCAGAAAGACTGAAAGATAAAAATTTAAGAGAAGCTGAAAGATTTACTGTCGTAATAGATTAGCAAAAGAACTTTTTGAGAACGCCTTGTCTGTATGAAAGTAAACTTTTTTAGTAACATAATTTCTATTTATTATTTATTTTATGCCACTTTTGTTCTGTTTTATCTTTGTATGTTTTCTTTCTTAATGCACTCATGCTATTGCAACATAAAATTTATGCAAGTGACAATTTGCTCTGCTTTTAGTTTTTAAATAAAGACATTGTAAATCCTTTTTTATAACCAACTAAATATAATAACACAATATCATTAAATTAATGGCACATTGATGGTGTTAACTCAGTTGAGTTTTGCATCTTTTGTTTTGTTGGCTTCGAAGTTGTAGATTTTAGACCACACCAATCCTCCAGCCTATCTCAAAATAATCCACAGCCATTGTGAACAGTGTCAGGGGCAGCTCTACCAGTCACATTAATTCACAGAATCACAAAGAATCACATAATCTTCATGGTTGGAAGGGACCTTTGAGATCATTGAGTCCAACCACAAAATTCATATTTGCTGTTTCAAGTGTGAACTGCTAAAAGTATAAATGCTTTAGTATACCCTGGCTGGATAAACAGGGAACTTGGATCTCCGGAGACAACAGGCTAGTTTGTTATTCTTAGGATGTATCAGACCAGGTATTTCAAGTAGAAAAAAACACCCAGAAATATTAATATCATGGTAGAGACCATGGTGAAAATCTCAGACACATTCCTCTCTCTGGCATTTCCTATGGGTTTAGTTTAGGTGTTGGCATGTTGGCTCTTGTGAGTGAATTCCATTCATGAACACCTGGCTGCACCAAAAACTCAGACTAAGAATTTAAATGTATTACTTGGGATTGTGATTTCCACTCTTTCATCCAAAAACCAAAAATTTGAGTGGCCTCACTGTGTTAAGTGCCCCCAGTGTGGGATTGGTCTTTGGTTCCTCAACAAGGCAAACTGAAGGCTGAAAGAAGAAATGGCTGCTCTCTCTTTAAACTCAGGGGATAAACATAAGAAGGCAAAAGAACTGTTTCAATCCAAAATGTCATGTTGGAATAGAGTAGGTAGCTAAAATTTAGTAACAATCACAGTTCAGAGCAGAAAACCAAAGAAGGATACTAAGATATAAATGCCTGCTCCCCGGAAATGTTCAAGGCCAGGTTGGATGGGGCTTTGAGGAACCTGGTCTGGTGGGACGTATCCCTACCCATGGCAGGGGAGCTGGGTTAGATGATCTTTAAGGCCCCTTGCAACCTAAACCATTCTATGATTCTATGAAACTAAGCTGTGAGTATTACAAGAGAGGTAATGGCAGGAAGAAATCTAGCAATTTTTAGATCACTTTTATTGGTTTATGAAAGGCATTCTATAGTCTGTTTGCCCATGATAACAAGGAATTACACGTGATGTTGTAATCCGCTCCTCGCATGGTGTTCATTCTCAGTAATGTTAATACAGAGTCTGACGTCACATGAAGCTGAGGATCTCCTATCTTACTTTAAAGTATTTATTGAGTTTTATGATAAAGGCACAAAATGCCTTTCTTCAGATGTTCTCCTTACTTCACAAAACCAGACCCTTTCCGGTAACAGTAAGATCAAGATGCAGTGAATAATAAAAATAAGAAAATCTAACAAGACAGATGTGACTAGCAAGGGTACGAATGCAGGTGGGAATTATGATGGATCCCACAGTAGTTTTTGGCTCAAACTATTTGCTGAATTTGGCATGTATATTTCAAATATTTTAGTACTTCTTAAGCTGTACTTTTTTTGATCTCTCTCACAAGAAGTTTCATTCAGCACAAATCAGGGATGATTTCTAATTTAATGGACAGTTCATCTTCTTCTGAAGTCTTTGCCACAGAGACAACAGTTACAACCAGTGGAATTAATCTTTCCAAATTTCAGTGCCCACACTCTACTGGTACCTGTTTCTGAAATAATAATCCTTTGTTATGATCAGTGAAAAAAAACCCCGAAACATTCCTATCATGTGGTTCACAGTTTCTTGAGGAATATTTCTGAAAAAGATCAGATGTTTAAGAATAAAACTAGTTCCAATGCTGCCATTGGCATTGCAGATATTTAAGCACACGTGAATTCCAGTAAGAGGGGTTGCCTCTCCCTACCTTAGGCACCTAATATTTGTGGACCTAGAGAAACATTACAAGAAGCGCCAAAGTTCTCTGTATAGTAAATGAAGAAAAGTAGGTACCTAACTTAGATGCCTAAAACTTAATGGGCAATAATTCTTTTGGGATAGCTTGAAAGCACCTATATTTTCCTTTGACTTTATAAGCACCTACTCTTATAGAATAAGTTCACTTAGAACCTAAAATTAGAAGCAAGTTAGATGTATAAGCTAGACAAGCAGGACTACCTTTTGCACTGACATCTCTGTTGGACGACGACACAAGAAGACCGACATAGAGACAAGAAGAGTGACTGAAGAGAATATTGATTTCTGTCTATGTACAGCAGTGAGATCTGTCCTAGACACAGGTACATCAATCTGTACACTTGCAAAGAAAAGAGAAAGAAAGATATATGTGATACTAAGCCCTAAATACTCCAAAATAATGTAAAGAATAAAGTTTCAAAATTTCAAAATAAAACCATTTTTAATCAATGTAATTTTTCATTGCGGCAGGTTTTGTTCATTGAGACTGTCTTGCTGTATTATCTGTCTAAACATACATGAGTAACGTATCAACAATAGTTTTCTAGATCCAGAAAGCAAATAAGACCACAGAATGACTTCTCTTGATGAATAAAACAACTCAAAGCCAGTTGGTGCCTCATAATGGCATAGATACCAGTGGACCTAAGTTTGATAGTAGTTTGCCAAGCGATGCAGTAGGACCCAGGTGTTAGTCTGGAGCATTCCACCATGCATGGAAACTAGCGTTTCCATGTCTACCTTCTTCTTTCTCAAGTCATACAAGCTGTGTATGACTTGTATGTTCAAAATGGGGTTTATGCCTCAGTTGAATGTTGTAAAACAAACAGAATGTACAGCTACACACTGGGCCATTTCTCCTGAAGGAACTTCACTCTTCACAGCTCTGTTGGAGGAATCTCACAGCACTGTAGTTCTTGACTGATATCTTTATGCCAACAATGCATTGCTTTTGGAGTGCATATTTGGAGTAAAAATATAAATTCATACTTATTGGCAGATACTTTAGAATCAACTTTTATATTCCTTATTAGTTTTACAACACATGACAGAACAGATACTTCATGCATCTGAGACCTCATTAGTGTTATCCACCAAAATAAGGCACAACATTGAAAAAAGTAGGTGGGGAATTTGTAAGGAACTATACTGTTATTGAGATCTACTTAACCTAGTGAATTATTTTCTTTGTTACTCAAAAGTCTAATGGTAGACAGCCTAATAATTAGAAATCTTCCTCCAGAATTGATTCCTCTTTACCTAATCTCCAGTAGAAAAAAGGAAAAGATATATACTCAGAAGCAAAACATAACATTTTTGAAATGCACACATGCCAGCTTTAAAACCATATGTTTTAGCACAAACAAAAAATATTTTCTGTATTTTTCTTTGCAAATTTCACTACCAGACACTTTCAATATGCTTAATTTGTTAAAGTACATCAAGCGTGCCATTTAAAAAGGAGCACTCATATGTTACTGTGCTTACTTTCACTACAAAAATAGAACTCCCAGCACTCAGAGAAGATGAAGAAAGTTTCAAAAATAAGTATTTTAACTCATGTCCTAGACACCTTTGAATCTGCTATACACTCAGAGTAGAGCAGTCTGTGCATGGGAAGAAGAGCACTTGCTCCTGTGCAGAAGTCGATTTTATGGAACTTGGCTTCCTTCAGAGCAATTAGAGTCTAATGGCCTTTAAAAAGAAATCCTAGTCTCACATATTTATTAATTATATCTCCTGGGACACAGTGCGTCTCTTCTCCATTTCTTCTTTTCACACTCAGGGTCAGAACAGGGGCATTTTTTGACATCATTCAGTTACCTTTTTATATGGATTTTTTTTTTTCCACAGGGATGACCTCAGCAGATCTGCATGGATGCAGCTGAAAGCAGCAACTGGCCACTTACACCTCTTCTTCCAAGGGCGTGATTTACCCAGGCTGGTGCAGGCAGACCTGAGCTCATTCTGTCTTTCCTCAGAGCTAGCTGACTGAGCAGGAGTGCGGAGAGGATGAACTCAGGGCTGTCTGTACCCACCTGTGCAGGCATGCTCCCTAAATCGTTACTCACAGCCATGGGATAAACTCCCTTAACACTATCCACATCAAAAATGGCTGCAAGAAGCCTGCTAGATGCAGAGGGTGTCTCTGTCAGCAGCAGAGGGGGTGGGCAACTAAAGTGGGAATTCATCACACTGCAAGATAGGGTGATGAATCTCCCTTTGAAAATGTCTACCTTTTTTTTTTCCTTTTTTATTCTCTAAAGGAACTGCAGTAATTACTTTAGACTTATGTGTGAGGTTGGGATGTTGGATTTCAGTGAGAATCTGATCCTCCAAGGGCACAGCTCTAAGGAACCAGCAGTAGATGTGACTGCAGCTACCTCAGTCTGATGTTCCAAAGGGTTAAAGCTATTGTTTTCAGAGTTTTGAGGTGTTTGACAAACGTGATGTCCTGGTACGGTTTTAAATTGTTAGCAGGTCTAAACAGATTTAGGTAGAAGTCATGGGCATTTACATTTAGGAACCATGGTCTATTTAAATCCTAATAAATGTCTTCTGCTGAACTTTGTCAAAACAACGTGCAAGATACCTTAAGTGGATTCCTTAAACAAATAATATTAAACTTGCTTAAATAATGCCCTCCAGGTATTATACTGAAACACCTGTTTTCTTGAGCAACATCTACTCCCATGGGAAATAAGTTCAAAGCCAATATAGTAGCATACAAAATGTTTTTGCCAGATACAAATGCTGCCTACGTTCAGTATTGCAAATGGAAATTTTTTTTCCATTTGCAGTCATCTTTCCTTAATAACCCAAGGTCATTTATACAACATGACTATTTTTATTTGTATGAAAGAGAATATAATTGGAAATATTAAACTGCAACCCTGTTTTTAAAAGACTTTGTTGACTTTAAAAGAAACATTTACCCAGATAAGGTTTTAATGTTAATTCAGAATGGTGTAAAAAAGTTCCTGTACTTCAGAAACAGTTTCTATTTGGTCCTCAAAGAAAATCTGAAATGAAATGTGTCTAAACGAATAAAAAGATCCCAGTTTCCTTCAATAGGCTTTGGATTAGGGCCAGCTCCTGCTCCCACAGATTTCAGCAGTGCAATATCTAACTGGGTTGAAATGATCCAGTTCTTATCTCTCTGTATATCAAGATTACACAAAATCAATAGTAAATAGAAAGTGAGATTATAATTAGGCCTTGCTAATGCTGCATTATTATTCAGAGTTAAAATCTAATTTGCAATGTACTTTTGTTTTGTGAAGGATGACAGAATTAGAGAAGAATGAAGGGAAACAAGTAAAGGCTACATTGTTGGTGTAATTTCTGCCTTTTAGCTGATAGTCTGATTTTGTTATAGTCAAAGGCAAAGCTGTCATTGATTTCAGATAGGATAGGATTTTATCTGTTGCACTTCTTGTCTGTGGTTCATTTAAGAATCATGGCAGTTAAGTCCTCTGAGCAAGCGGAGAAGGATACACTTGATTATATTTAGAGACTTTTCCACTACTCAGATTTTTCCATTAATTTCAGTAGGAGTTTGACTGAGCCCTTTGCAAACACTAAAATCCACTGAGGGCTGGGTGTGAGCATTTCCAGAATTAATGGCAAACGAACATTTTCAAAAATAATGTTCCAGCTAAAACAATTTCCTAGTAAAGTATTCACAAGCAGCAGTCTTCCTGAAGTTCTCAGCTATGCAAAACAATTTAATCATACCTTAAAGCCAACTGGAACAAAGTTGTCTAAGTTTCAGTCTCTCCTAGAAATGCAACTGCTAACATTTCCAATCATCTTTCCTGATTCCTGTTGGAAAGAGCTTTTGTTGCGGTTCCTACCAGTTTGGTTTGCATTCTCTGGAAGTTGTCTCCAATGAGATGATTACCTCAGAGCAATTAAGCAGAAATTTAGAAATAAACACAAACAAATAAACAGAAAGATGTGGCATTCTATGATGTGAATCCTATGACTCTATGATTCTATGATCTCTTTCCTGGTTGACTTTGCCCAGGTCGCAGCAAATCAATTTCTTCAAAAAGGACCGACATCTTACTAGGCAATAATCAGGATTCTCATTTTAAATCCATCAGAGAACTAGCTCTTTCAGATTCCGTTGGACTCTCCATTCATGTCAGCTGGTGTCCCAGCAGCATCTTCCCTTTTGAAAAACTATCTGGAGTGCATGGGCTCTATCTGCCTGCACACCCTTACTTGCACTTTCTCACCATTTATATTAGCTTTGTGGCTTGTGACTTGGGCTGAGTAAAAATCAGCAGTTTCTGCCAGTTTAGAGAAATGGACTGAAGTAAATAACAGTCTAAATCAGTAGAATTCAACTGGGTTTGCTGACCCAAAAAAACAGCCAACCAAACAACCATTAAGCAGTCAGTCTCTTCTTATTGGAAGTAAATGCTAGTGGGTTAGATGAAGACGGTGGCAAGCTTGGAGGAGATGTGGCTTTACTTGTCCTAGTGTTCTGAGAACATACATACCAAGGCCAAATCTCACTTCTCAAGGCACTGAGATAATATATTTCCTCCTGGAAGAGAGAGAAATGAGGAAAGAGTCATAACACTCAGGGGTGGCAACATTACTACAGGATCTTCTGGTGGGGTAGCAGGGTAAGTTGATTTATCTGATTCATAAAATAGTATAGATCTGTCTATTGGACTTACTCTCACAAGGGAAAGCTTGCAAAAATTTTTTTTTGCAAGCTCAACTAAATTCAACTGTTCAAGCTCAACTATATTACCGCTCAACTATATTTTTACATCAGTTCATAGCTTAACATGATGAGTGTGTTTTTCATGAGTCCAAGGAAAGGTTGAAAACTTGATATCATCCAGATTCAAAGGGAAAGGGATGGAAAAAGTAAATCTCATTGGTGAAAAGGAGGGCTCAGCCAGCCCTACAGCAGTTTGACCTGAAGATAGCCTCTCACAGCCACCAAAGCAGCTGTCAGTGGAGTTTTCAATAGCCAGATGTTGTTACTGGAAAATACATTCCAGAGTTCATTGGAGCTACTTATAGTCCTGACCTTGTGTGACCAAGGCAGCTGATTCTGTAGCTAAAAAAAGATATTGAGGATTAAGCTGAATGTGAAGCTTCAGCTATAGAATTATACGACATTTTGTTAGCAGAGGAATAATGGCTAGAACATGCATGTACCTCTTTACTGTGCCAATGCAAGTACCTTCCAAAAAAACTTAACCTGTTCTGTATATCTCATGAGGTAAGCTTATCATTCAAGCATTGGGTGGAGATGGTATATTTTCTTGCCGTGTGAGCATTGGAATGATTTACTCTCTTGTCCCTTTAAAATTCTTCTTGTCCTTCAGTGTGAATACTATAAGATAACTTGAAAAAGATTATGTTAAAAAAAAAAAAAAAGAAAAAAAAGAAATGCCCTCCCTTTCTGCAGAACAAGAAGGATTTTCGAGGTCCTGGAATGTGCTTGTTCCTCAGCCACCCACAGAATGCGTGGCAAAATTAAATACATCTGACACGTAGAGTACATCTTGTCATGTCTGCTGAGCTGATCCAACAGAGTACTAAGCATTACTCAATGCAAGGCTTATAGAAACAAAAAGGAGATGCTGATTGCTTAATATTTACTTACAGTTTGCGAAACAGGACATATAATCACACCTTGATTTCAGGACAATTTTTCCTAATTCCTGTGCAGAAAATAAAATTCAGTTAGAAAGACTAACTTCATATAATGTTTAATAAAATATGTGATTGGGGGCTTAAAATTATAATGGGTTTGCAGTATGAGATGTCCCTTTTCAGCAGTGAGACAGTAGAGGGAGTGGATGACTGGTTATTCACCAGACCCTATAAGCAGGGACTACTGATATTCTTTTACGTGGTCTGAATCTGCACCTGAAATGCTATTAAAGTCACTGCACTACCGTTTTCTGTATGAGCTGTGTGAGAAATACATAAGAATCTGTAGTGAATTTTACAATTTCCATATGAATCTGTAGTGAATTTTACAATTTACCAGGTTACCTCAAACTTTAACATTGTGTTATACCTAGAAAAATACCCGCACAGTTTCAATGGGATGAGAAACAGTACTTCACAGATTTCACCTAGTGGATCGGTGACCTGTGATATTAAAATTTCATTATACTGTGTGTTAGGCATGCCCTGTGGGTTTGGATAAAAGCACTGTTAAACCTTAACCTCTCCCCTCCTTTCTCACCATATCCATTAAGCAGACGGCAGATGACAGCAGTCATTCTCACCACAGTCTCATTTTTCGAGGTGTCTTATTTTCTGTAGAAATAATGCCACTTCAGCTGTTTTGGGTTGGTTTGTTGGGTTTTTTTTGTACAGAGTAGTATTCTTTTGGCTTTCTCCATCCCTTGCCATCGCTAGTGCTGAAGAAATGCCTCTTTAGATAGCATTTATTGGTCTGCTTAGGGGCACATTCATAGGTGCTCAGATCTTCATCAGAGTTTCATTTCTTGTGTTACTGCAGACAGTCTTGAATGTGTTATACCCTCTCCATTATTTCTTCCTTCAGCTTACCATACCCTAAATATTTCAGAATTTCTGGCACCTGTCTTGTAAAGCTTGCATTTTTCTCTAGAATTTTCAGTTGTTTTTCTCTACTCTCTGTTGTACAGGAGGATGTTTCAAAGACTGTGCCTAGGGACTTGATTTTTCTTGTCATCTTAAATGCATAAAATGTCTGTACTATATAGCTTCTCTAATACATTCAGGTTGTTAAATACAGTCTCCATTTTAACAATTTTTAGATTTTTTATTGAATGTATAATCACTCAGCAACATCCTAGAGTCTGTTGATATTTGTACACATCAGAGAGGTATCACATTAAAATGCACTTTTTAATTTTTAAATTAAATTTAAAAAGAACTACAACAGAAAATCAGTTTTTATAATTATGAATAGGAAAGGTATGATTTAGGGCATCTAATAAGAGGAAATTTTGATGAAAATCTTAAGTATGGAGAAGAATTGTTTTACATATTGGAAATCTACCTTCTTTCATTGCATAAAGACCTTCTGTCCAAGAATCATCTCTTTTTGGCTGACTGTACCTAGTTATTATTAGCAGTACACATTTCACTAGTCGTTCATAGATACAGCAAGAAAGCAAACAAATTTATGATCATCCAACCTAAGGTAAACTTTGAACCAACTCTGCTGTTAACTCCAAGATTAAATTCCCTTTGAATATCTATGAACAGTTTTGCTTTTATACTTATTAATGATAAAGCACCTTTTTTGACCATCGTAATCTACCTAAAATTTCAGTGAAAGGAGTATTTTGTAATGGTGGTATCATAGCTATGAAGTGCAAAACAATTTTTAAAAGAACAGTAGAGGCTCATGGGTTTTTTTCTTTCTTTTCTTTCCTTTTTTTTTTTTTTTAAATAGACACTGCTTACCTCACAGATTCCTGTGTGAAAATTAGAGGCTGAGTTTATAAAATTACCAGCCCTGCCCATGTCAGATCTTCTCCACATATTTCATCTGAAAAATTAGAGAGGGGACATTAAGCTTTATAGAAACCCACAATTACGAAGAAACAAATATGTGCAGAACCATTAGAGATGCATTTGAAGAGAAATCTGTGGAAAAAAAAGAAAAAAAGCATTGATTACCTGACTCAAAATGTTTGCAGAATTGTGAAGCAGTGGGGGATTTGACTCTGCAGAGTCCTCATCACCAGGGAGACAGTTTTGGGACCATGGCATACTGGGCTGTCTGGAGTACACTGTGATCCTCTCTGGGCTAAATAGCTTTTACACAAATGACTACACCAAACCGCGTTTTTATAGTGTGTAGCCACTGTTAAAAATGAGGCCTGGGACTGAGCTCCAGCACAATCCATCAGGGTCTCCTGCCCCCTCACAAGAGTTATTTACTCCCTGTATTTGGCCCAGGACACTCCAACTAGCTCCTCCCAAGACAATTTGCTTTTGGGAGTGAGAACTAAGCAACACATTGAGGAACCAAACTGTGGCACATGGCCAAGGTCTGGTCTGGAGACTTCAGCAGTATAGACATGACCCCCACCATTAGGCATCCTTGTACCCCATTCCCAAGATGTGCTGAGCCCCACTGAAAGAGTAGTGAAGAGACAGCACTTTGCAAGCAGATATAGGCTAGTGACTGCTTGTGTACTGAAAGCAGCGTGGGATTGTAGCAGCACTGGGAAACTATACACTTACAGTGGATACTTACTCTCATAACTGCTTATAATGGGAAATTCATGCGCAGAAATCAAACCTTATCTCATGGCAAGATGTCTTTTAAGTCATATTGCTGGGATTTTTTTGAAGCATGAACTGCTAGGCCTGAAGCAGTCCTCCAAATACCCTTTTCTGTTAAGGAGATGGGGCTTCATGGACAGATTTGTGAACTTTTTTTACTTTCCACCCCACTTTCCTCCTCTTTGAGGGACCAAGTAAGACCTCTGGACACTGTGGGTGCTAAGACAAGGCTGAAGGCAAAGGAAGGACACACCTTTCTGGATTTCTGTCGGGTTTTTAGGGCATAACAAACTCCTTCTATTTTCTTCCTCTCATAGCAAAGGAAAGGAACAATGATTAGAGGACAGAGGAGATCACTTTGAGACCATAGCTCACAAGATGTATCATTGCTCCCTCCTATCCAGGGGGAGGGTGGGAAATGCAGCAGGTAGAGAAAGCTTCCATCTTCAGTGGATGAGAAGAAGGCATCTGAAGGACTGGTTACATAATCAGGAGGTTCTTCCTAGGGGAAGCCTGGGAAAAAATTTAAGACCACAAAAACCAGACAACTGAGAATGAAACCACGCAGCCAGGAATGCTGAGGAAGAAGGAAATGTTAGATGTGAAAGTCCTGCGTCACCTAGTTTTGGTAGCAAATTGATGCCACATCCCTTCTCTCCCCTTATTCTTTCTCTCTGTTGTGTTGACACACAGAGTAGTGATTTTTCAGGATTTTTTTAGGCTGTATGGGTAGACCGAAACAATAGAAATACATTGGCATCTCCAGAGGACAATTCATCCATCAATGTCTATATTATGATAGAAACAAAATAAGGTGGAAATGGAAAGAAAAAAGGCTTTGCATGAACAGAGTGAAGAAATGTTAAGAGGGGAGCATTATTCTTTCTCTGAGTGCATTTACATTTCCAGAAGGACAGTAGCTTAATGTGATGCTATGTGTCTTAAAACGGGACCTCATGCCTGGACCTCTGTTAGTCCCATCTTGGCTTTCCCTCATTTTCATAACCCAGTGTTTGAATCCCTCCAGCACATGTTAATTTCTTCATTTTTAATCAAGTATTGAAATGTATAGGGAAATGGCTGAGACTCTAGAGAACGAGTTCTTAGTGTGTTCTGAATGAACTTCCAAAAGTGGTTGGAAAATTCCTTATCTTTCTCACAGTGTTATGACTTGACCTATCGCCCTTTTCCTTTCAAGATTTGGAAGTTATATGTTCTAAAAGTTATAGTATTTTTTAAAATTTCCTCTGAAAAGTGAAGCTTTGTTTTATTCCAGTATCATCTAACCTTTTTTTTTCCAGATGGAAAAGCCATAGTCAGGCATAGTCTGCCATTTGTATTAAGACACTCATTTCTCCCTAACTGGAGTGATGCAAAGAACTTGATATCTCAAATGACATGGGAAATGAAATCTTTCAGTATGAGTGAAAGAACACGTCCACAGGGAGGTCTATCTAAAAATCTGTGCAAGACTTAGACATAATGTGAATGCATCATCAATCTCCTGTAAGAAGATGAAATAAAGAACTCATTTTGACTATCAAGAGACATCAGGAACTAGATTCCCAATTTAAATGTTCATATACATATAGAGACTTTTAACTGTTTCAGGTTGCTCAAGCTGCTATCATAAAAGATCTTGGTGCTAAAAGCACATCCTGAAAATCAAGGTCCTTTAAAACTGTCTCTGACCAAGAGCTGAGACACTGCAGAGGGCAGAAGTCGCACTTGTCACACTTCTCTGAAAAAACACTTTATTTGGAATTCTGAAGCATGTCAGCAGCTCCTACTAAACACTTGCACCTCTCGTTTTTTTCTCAAGACAGCTTGAGCAATGTGACATATAAGTCAGAAAAATGCAAAGACATTTACATATGTATTTAATACATGCAAAGTAGACCCCAGGGTACGTATTAGACCAAATTAGGTGCTTGGTTGAGCTGATTGAAATATTTTCCCTCTGTCAACCCCTGTTTTCAGCACCAGGTAGACACAGAAGGGGCTCTCCCTGACCTGGTGATATGGAAATGTGACAGAACTCAAATTAAAGGCTTTCTTTACCTTTTTGGGGCCCAGGAAAGCTTAAATCCAGATCAACCACATACCTATTAGAAGGAGGCCATTGCCTCCTGCTATATCTGTACAGCTTGTATGAAGAGGTGAATATTCAGAAGCTTAAGAAACAAGGAGCAAAGATTCTGCAAAGTCTTGTGGCACTTGGCTGGGCTGTAGGTTCGAAGACTCCTCTCTGCTTGGAGCAGAGCCTCACAACTTAACTCCATCATGAGATGTCCTCACTCACACTGCGGGCGATCTCTGATGGTCTTGTTTATTGTTTCTTTCCTTCCTCACAAAGCACAAAAAAAAAACAATCAACAACAACAAAACACCAGAGCTCTAATTTTTGTTCTCCACCAGAAGCAAACCACAGAATGTCAGAACCTCTGTGAACTGCAGGCATCATCTTCTGGCCACCGTTCAGGTGCAGGGCTGCCCTTGGCACTTGGCTTGCTCTCCACCATGTATCCGCTGTTTCTGTGTAACACCACCCTCTCTCCTTTCCCTTTACTACCACTTGCACGCCCTCTACACTGAGCTTTCCTGGCAAGGTGTCTGAAGAATGAGCAAACAGAGGAATACATAAGAGTTTTGAGGGAGCCACTGCTCCTTTTCTCTTTCTGATTAGATCCTGTTTTGGTCCAAAAAACATCTTGTCTGTTTTATTTTTTCTTAACTGAAATTATGATCTTCTATAAATGGGAATGACGGCAAAGCCATCCCATTTAAATTGTCAAAAGAAGCAACGTAGGTATGACTGTATTAGGAAGGAAGAAAATAATTCGGAATAATTGAAAGGCAATAATGAGAGTGTTATACAACAACAGAGGAAAAAATAAAGAGGCATCCTAACATTTAAAAGGTCCCAGAGAGATTCATTTTTCCATAATCTAAGAAAGCAATACAGGTAACCTGAAAATCAGTAGGACTCTTAAAAGAAGGTCTTATGAGGCTTTCAAAATAAATGTATCTTATTCATGACAGTAAGAAATTCATAAGATGCTGTAATGTTATTTCCTGCATTAAGCAATTGCAAGGCAGCTGAAAGCAATATGAGAGAAGGGGAACCTCTTGTGCACATCAGAAAGTGGCAGAATTCAGGTTGTTTATCCTAGATTTTTAAACCAGACAGCCCTTAGATCTTTTGCTAAGTCTTTAATGCCTTGTTATGAAGGGCAGCTATCAGCTGAAAAACTCCAGGCCTATTGCTGTAACCAGGATCTGCCACCAGCTAGGATCCAGTATTTAAAAGATGATGTCTAACATTTAGAACTGCAATTCGCTGGACTCCTCAGGGGACCTTTCTCCTCACTATTTTATTTTGCCACTTTAAGCTGCTTTTGCTACGAAAACCAGAAGACATTTGCTTCTTCATATTGCATAAGGTATCTTCATAGTCCCCGAAAACGTGTGCCTCTAGTGAAGACTGCAGCCAGTAAGCTTCAGTGTAGAGCACATCATAGAAGATGTACGGCAGTAGGTGATGAGCATCCTGTCCTGAGAGGGAAGCCTAGAGAGAGCAGAGAGCAGATTCACCCAGCAGACCTTATGGCCTTGTACACACCACCCAGAGCATCCTGGGCAACAGTCAGATGAGTCTGAGGTTGCAGTTCCAAACGCGGCTGGATTTGGTTCACATTTGACTTAATAAAATCTCCATGAGAGATCTGTCAGGTACGAACAAACACAGATAAATCTTTTTCTACTGTGTTCATTGGTTTGAAAGGCTGTGCATATCAAACCAACTTCTAAAAGTGTGGATATCTACTAATTTTTGGAGGCAAAAACCTCCTTAGCCTAAAAGTTCTCTTGGAATGCTGTCATGGACAGAAAGTTTAATAAAATAGAACTATTTGCCAAAACCCTCAGTACAATGATAAACTGTTAGTGTAATTCATAGTACCACAACACAACTCTGCCTGACAGCACACAGGTCAATTTGCCAGAAGTTTTATCTCTGATGGCAAAGAGAAGCCAGTGTTTCACCTTTCTCAGGCTGGAAAAGCACCTCTCACCTTTCTTCTCTCTCCCAAGTACTCTGAACTCTTGCAAAAATGATGAGCAACCCCATGCACTGAAAATTCCTGCATAATGCTGAAATGCTAAACAAGGGAACTTTTTTTTTTCCTCAGCAAATATAAACACATTCCACTTGAAGGTACAGTTATAAAATAGCAAAGATATGATTAAAGAATTCCATGTGGATTCATTACAGGCTTTCATTTCTGGTAAACTAATAAAGCTTTCCAGCTCATTTAAAAAAAATAATCTCCAACATTACACAGGAAGAAAAAATTATTACTCTTTGGGTCTCTGATAGGATATTAGCAGAAAGGCAAAATATTATCTATGCCAGATATACAAGCCAATATCGCAGGAAAACTCATAAAGTATATCAAGTCCAGGCAAAAACATAACAAGCAAAAAGCAGAAAATCACTTGAACTGTAGCAAACTGATGGTAGACCCATAAATATAACTACTGTGCTCCCAGCCAAAGCAAAAACCTCAGAAACACATTTTCAGAGATATATAATTAAGACTGGGCAAAAAAAAAAATAAAAAAAGAGAGAGAGATAGAAAATTAACAATAAGCCCAAAAGCTTTTTACAGAACTGTAATGAAGAAGGAAAAGAACACAAGGTACAATAATAAACTAGATGAGGTAATAATATACCCAGAAAGGGTCGAGAAGAAGGAAAGTAGACAAAAGTCATTCCTAGTTCAGCTCAGTAGTAATTTAAAGAAGCAAGAAACAAATATATGTATGTGTATATATATGTTTAAAAAAACCTTCAAGGTCACTGCCAAGATTCCTTGTGGTGCTATTTCTGTGCATACAAATATTCTTCCACAAATGCGTGCAAGTGGCCACATGATGCAGGGCATTAAGTACAGCAAACAAGTCTTGTTTCCATTCACTGCCTTTAAATTTCAGATACTGGGTTTCAGAATGCAGTGGTCTGAGGAAGAATTTGCTCACTCTCAAAGATTTTCCATAACGACTTAGAGAAAGGAAACAATACCAGTCGTACTGCATGAACATTACATGGATGTTTCCATCCTAAGTACTCTGTAGCAGGCTTTGTGTATTGGCAGCTCGATATGTAAGTTAATGTTCTATACACTTAGAGATCTTACAAAAAAACCACCACAACACTGAGCCTTCCGGTGTATATATTTGAAGCTCCCAGGATATATTTTGCAAGAGTTCAAGTGAGCTGAGTTTGAAATATATGTCTGGTAAACCTGCTTTCAAATCAGATTTGAAATTTCATGTAGGACTTATTTCTCCGCCCCTAGTGGTACTTGTGGTGTAGATCTGTCCTGAAGGAACATCTTCTGACTGCTTTGAAGGAAACAAAATCAAAAGGTAGAACTGTAGCAGGAGAAGGCAAGCAAGTTGTTCCCACACATTTATTGCCAAATAAGAGAAACATAAAGAGCTCCCCAGAGAGTTGTAGCTACAGTTGTAGCTACGTCTTGACCTGCTACACTGCTTTTTGTTTTATAGTCCTCAGAGGCAAATTACATAGGGTTCACCCGGGCGAACACATCATCATCCAGCTGCAGATTCATCCCACCTTGCTCTAGGTCCCTAAAGAAAAGCCAGTGTTAGGAGCTGACCAGTCTTACCCTCTCTCAAGAGCCGGTGGAGAGGGAGGAATACTCAAACCAAGGTCTGAATCTTGTTCAGTGGGGGCATATATCTCTCACCTAAAATGTCCCTAGAAGAGCTCCTGACACACAGCGGATAATTTTAAGAGGGTTTTTTCTTTCTACTATTAGCTTGTCTTATAAGGTTTTTGAAAGGCACTCTGCTCGATGTTCTAAACTCATACTGGAAAAAAAATGTTTGTTTTTAAGCCTGCTTTTATATTAATTTCCTTGCTCCCATTCTTTTTGGATTATATTGCTTCCCACAGTGAGTGGGTCATGAAGGAAATAGCTCCACTTAGTGAGATACTGAATAGAAAAAAGTTAAACAACATGCTAATTTTGCAGGGAGCCACTGGGGATGAGGTACTTAGTGGCAGCAATACTGAAAGTCTCAACCTTGTAAAAAAGGAGTTTGCAGGCTTTGTAACCTGTGAACACCACGTTCTCATGAAGCTTCCTGCTTCCCTGCACCTTGGTGGTGGATTTTTGCGCTGTTTATTTTTCCCGCATAGATGGAGAGGTGGTACCTTCTGGTACACTCTACTGCTATTGCGAGTAATGCTTGTGTTGTTCTAAAATCCCACTTAATCCACTGCTTCCATCCGAGTCACAGTGTATGTCATCACGTTCCCCAAAGTGCCTCCTTCCTGCTCCAGAGCATGTGCTAAAGTAAAGCTCCTTCCCTGCATTACACAACTCCAAATTACTCTAGGAATTAGGGCATTTCTGATCCCACTGCTAATACTGGTGTTACGCAACTGAGGCTTGCTCCAGATCTGCTTCTTCCTCAGGGTGAATAATAGAAGTTCCTCATAGGGACATGCATTTCGTAGGGTCTGGGTTGCGGCCTGCCTGCTCCAGCTGACAGGGCCTGATCCTGAGGTCTGCAGCCACCCTCTGTAGCAATCTGCTGGGCAGGGACTGGCAAACTGGTCTGGGCTACCACAGATGTTTCATGGCCAACCCAGAATCACCAAAGATTTAGAAACCCAAGGACTACGTGGAAGCTCTCTGCCCCAGAGAAAAGTGATGCTAGGTGCCCAGCTGGCCTCGAAACAACATGGGAGAGGTTTTGTGGGTTCTCAAGGGACTCTCTAAGATTGACCAAGTGGGAAATACAGATCAGAGGAACCTAATCATGGCACAGACAGGATCTGTTTTATCAAAAATGGCGTTAGTGGTAGAACAAGGGCCTGCAGAGATCCAAAGCCTCTGACAGTCCTCAGATGTGTTGATTTTCCTGTCTAACTTGCAGCACATAGAGGCAAAAGTTTGGAGCAATGCTGCTTAACTTCAGACCTGAGAGCCTGGTGGCTTTTCTGCTTATGAATAAATAATGAAGGTGCTGGCAGCACGGTATTCAAAGGCACCTGTACATGTCCCTGTGAGAGAAACAGAGAAAAGCAGGCTATCACTGTCTGTCAGTGAGATCTTATTTATGTGTTGGAAAGAAAAATAGTCTTTAGTGTTTGTGGTATTCTTTAAACTGATTTCAGGGTTATGTCTTAATTTACTCTTACCTCAGGAGTTAAGAAACAAACATTCCTTAAAACACAGATTATAAAACACATACTTATGGCCATCTGGAAAAACATGCTGATTGATTAAAGTTCAATCGATCTATCTGCTTTAAGAACAGCTCACAGTAACAGCAATGATTGCAATTCCAGCTATGAGCTTTTTCTTCTTAAAACATTCCTCGCTCTTATCGGACCAACCACTCAACAGAACTTTCACTTATTTCACATATTTCCATGCCCGGGATGTATCTGATAGTCTGGGGAGCAGTTCTGCAGAGAGAAGAAGAAGGTTTGGTGCCTGGTGACTCAGAACTGGTAAAGAATACAAAGGTCCAGGCTCAGTGATGTAAACAGAGATACGCTTGTGTATCCTGCATGCCTTAGAGAAGCTGAGAACACAGTCCAAAATATTGACCACAGTTCAATTACATACTGGTATGTTCTGTCCAACTTTATATAAATGTGCTTTTAATAATTTAATAATTGGGTAATTAACCCTGAGGATATTATGCAGAAACAGCCTGCCAACACGCAAAACAAAGTGTAAATCTTGTAAGTGTTCTACCTGCCTGTGACAAAATACCAGTAAATTATTTCAGTGCAGGAAGGTGACTAAAACTGTACATTTTTAGAATGTTAATAAAAAATGCATTTTGAAATCCAAGATTAATTGTGGAAATCTTTTATGGCTACATCATCAATAACCAGAATTCCATTAGGTCTGTATCACTAAGGGAAACTAAGCAATGTGGTTTTTTTACCCATATACTATGTGATGAGGTACGTACGCTTTGTTTGGAAAACTCAGAGATTTCACCAACTTTGCTTGGAGCTAGTGTAGGTCAGTTTTTCCCCACATCTCACTACTATCTTCTCAACCATGAGTGAAATACTTTTAATTAAATAAAGTCTCTTTACATTTTCTAATAACTCAGGGATAGTTTGAAAAACAGAGTATGACCCAAAAGCTTACTGAATGTTATTTGATGTGCATTTGTCAATTATTCTATGAGTGTAGTTAGTTCCAAACCACTAGCAAATTTGCCATAATAAAATTTTCTATGGACTTTCCTGTATATATTGGTCTTGCCCCTACTGTAGCACTCTGAGCTCCTCCCACCTGCATTCTTTTGCTGCTGGCAGGAGTCAAATATTTCGCTGCTGCCTTCTCAGTATTTGATTCATGTAGTGCTTACCCTTTTTATTCAGCCTGTTTACTGCTGGTATAGCAAGTCAAAGTAATGCATGGCTTCATTCATGTAATATAGACATTAACTAAAAAACAACTCACTTATCACATGGACCAGGTGTGCATAAGAAAATCTGATAACAGATGGTAACTACAACTACCACTCATTAAAATCCTGATATTGAATTGAACTGTGTCATGTTCAAAAGGAAATCCAGAGCTCGGGCACATGAATCACCCCCCCAAATTTTCAGCTTTTTAATTTAAATGAGGTAAACTCTTTCCTTTGGTCTTCTTTCTTGATACATTTCTAAAAAAAGGCCTCTCAAAAATCACGGGACAGAGGCATTAAAGGTATGAAAGTATAAGGCATAAGAAGAGAAAATATATTTTGAATCACTGCATAGAAAAACTATCATAGTGGTAGCTTATCAATACCTGGGTTTAACTAATGAATGGGGAAATTGCCTTTTGAATATAAATGAGTGCATAGGAAATAAGTTATGAAAAATAAATTAAAAGAGACAGAGGATTTTGGCCTGTCCTTACCTTGTCTGCTTGAATTGTTTGGTTTATCTCTTGTCCTGTGATTTGTAAGTTCTCTTTTTGACCACAGTCTCGCGTAAGGACTTAGTTTGGCATAAAATTCCTACCAGTATGTTTATAAGGGTTTGTAACTGGGACAGGGATCTATCCATGGAAACTCTTGAGTCCCTGCTGAATCTCACTGATTTCACTCAGATTTCACCACCAGCAGCAGCCTCTGCCAGCAGGCACTAACAAAAAACCCAGGCTGTACTCCAGCATCTTGGATTGGAATGGTTAGTCCAGTTCTCCAAGTGTCCCATATGTTGGTTCAGTTTGGGGAAGAGAAACTAGATTCCTTCCAAAGGAAACTAAACCAGAAGCTGTGCTCCAGCTGCACAACAATGCCGTCTGTCCCCAAGGTGGGGCATAAAGGTTAAAACCAATGACTGGCCCTTCACACAGCTTTGAACCACAGGATTTGTGGGGATGTTTGGTCCAGAGCACCAGGCTGACCCTAGTCTGAAGCAAGCATGGTTGTAAGACCTCTGCTATGAAGCCTTCATCTGTTCCTGTTGTGAAGAATTACTTGTTAGTGTAATTACTTGCTAGTCGCAGTTAGACATCTTCTATGCTTTTCAGTCAAAATTTAATATAACTGATTTTAACCATCTAAAATTAATACAGTTCATCCAACCTAGTTGGTCTCCATTCTTGCTGTAGTCACCATGTTAAGGCTCTCAATTCTGTCCATTTGAAGACTGATATGGGATATCACTGATTTTTAAGGTATGGGATGATGACCTTTGAGAGCTGCTTCTTTTCTTCCATGGGCTATCAAGGTAGATAAATGACCTACTTTATACTACCTGTCTAACTTTTAGGCAGTTAAATTAATGATCTATCACAGTTTGAGATGTGAGATGGTGTTTCATGAGTAAACTGTCATTAAAAAAATGGTAAGAACGTTAATAGTTAGATGCAAATTTATGTTTGGGGACATTTAAACTCAAACTCATACTTAAGGAAATACACTTTAAAAAGCAAAACCACCTATCCCGCCACCCATATAGCTGCCTGTGTTTAAAACTCAAAGAATGTTGTTAATTTGGTTTGCGCCTTTGATTTCTCTATGGAAATAACCACCTTTATGTATGCTTATCTACTAGTCGATTTCATGTTCTGACAGCAAACAGCTTCTGAGCATATTTGGATAGAAATTTATAGTTACACTGGAAGAAAACACACAGGGACAATAACACTTCCCAAAATATGCAATAATGCTTTCATGCAAAACACTTCAAAGAAATGTACATGAAAAAAAAAAAGAAAAAAGAAAATTACCCTGAAGAAGTTAGCTGAGGTCTTTCCAACTGTGAGACTGTGCAAATTAAGATTCTCTTTTTTTTTTTCAGTCTGTTTTAAAATGGCTCTGAGGACCCAGTAATCTTTCTTGCTGTCAGAAATCCAGAGCTGGGGCATGCTCCAAACAAAGACCCTCCACAAATGTCTCCCTCTGGTGCAAAGCTGCAAGTCTCAGCCTGTCCTGGGAACAGTTGCTCTTTAAGTTATAGTTTATATTTTTAACATGATGTATAACAGCCGTAGGAACATCAATCTGAAGATTATCTCAAACATGATTTTGTAAAAATTGCACCATCAGCTCCTCATTATCTGGGGTACTGAGGATGAAAGTAGAGCTTGTATAACCCAGTGCCTGAGTTATTGGATACAGGGTGCTAATGTCCAGCCAAATTCGATTGGCTTGGGTTCATCAGGATATATGAGCACCAGCCAAAGCACTAGCTGAGCCCAAGAGAGCTGCTGGAGAAACTCTCTGGTGCCTCTATATCCATGTTTCACAGCACCCTGAGGAGAGGTTCTTAAACTGGCTACAGGATAATGTGAGTATACAGAGGTAACTCAGGTCATGCAAGGCTAGTAAACATTGCTAGGTCTGAGCTGGTTGTATAGCACACGTCATATTTTGTACTTGTTTGGATCCCAAAGATATGAAACAGGGGCAGCTGAGCTGGTTCTACCCCAAATTAGTACATGTTCGGCAGGTTTTGTTAGTTTGGACTGTAGGACACACTGAAGTGGCTACGATGCTTCTGAATATGAACTGTCTCTAAGAAAGAGCATACTCGTGTTCAGGGATTGGCGACACTGAGCTGCTAAAGCAAACTTGTCCCTGTATCAGCTTATATGACCCTGTGGTCCTGACCCACAACATGTGCAAATACTCTAGAGTTGCCTGGAATTTATTACTCTTTGTACTTTTATCCCTCAGAGCTTCTCTGCTTTCTTTATTGATCAGGACCGTTTCTTGCTGCAGTGATTCTTTTTTGCTAAAACTCCAGGAAGAAAGAGGGTGATAGAATCAGCAACACAGTGATGCCATCACCTGTGGGGAACCCGGACACCCCTGCTCAGAGTGCTTGAGCAGACACTTTTGGTAAAAATGGCTCTCTGCATGTCTGCAAGCAACATATGCACTGCAGAGCCAGAGCTCCACTCCAAGTCCCTTGGATGCATGCACTTGTCACATAAGGTACTGGATGAAGAACAAAGTTCCTTGCTTGGAAAGGAACAGTAACTCCTAAAAATTCAAGAACAAATTCCTAGCATCTTTGGCTGAGTAATTGGGTCTCTGCACTAGAAGTAGGCTCTGACATAACCACTTTCACAGCTCCAAGACTCTTGGATGCCTGATTTTGCAGTGACCTGGCTTCAGTGCAGAAGTGGAAAACCAGATACTGGGCTCAGCAAGAATTTCTTGTCTACAATTTATTGTCTACAAGCCTTGGGAACTTACTCAAGAAGCCTACATTCTCTTTTATACTCAAAACTGAAATCTGCCCCTCCTCCTTGTAAAGAGGAGGAAGAAGTCTTGCAATGAAGTGAAACTACCTGACATGTCTACAAAAGGGCAACAATGACCCTTCCTAATGACACTGACTGCGGTTTTTACCATAACTGAACGTGGAGACTTTTCCAGGGAATACCAACAGCATTCAGGTGTCTGTTTACCTAGAGGTAGAAGTAATTCTCCAGGAACAGATGCTCCTGACCACATGTGGGTGGCTAAACCTAAATGCCTGGGGACCTTTCAGGTTAATTAGGGAGGAATCCAGCAAACTTAAGCACAGGGAGTACTAGGCAGTTTTGGAAAACCGGTAAGCTGAACTTTCATCTCAGATCAAACCAGAGTTTGGGCAATAATGACCTAAGCTAAACAGAGTTCAGGATGCTTTCATCCTACCCCTAACTGTAACTAGATTCTGACTATTGGTCTGCAGATTATGGAAAATAACCAGTCCTCAGCAGGTGGTGTGGATTTGTCGTAGGTAACAGTCAATCACACACAGCTCCTTGGAGGGGGCGACGACACTACCGTGGCATAGAGAGGAGCTCCTTTGTGGGCACAAGGGTGGGAGAGGAGAGTGCTCCAGAGCTGGCTGTCCAAGGACTTCCTCACGCTCATCACCACACTGTATGAAGTGCTGGCAGAAGACAAAATCTCAGAAATGAGAACAAACATGAAATGTAATTAGCCTCAGGGCAAAGCCAAAGAATCCAAGGCACAAAATCAAGCACAACTTGTCCAGGACCATCAGGAGGACTGCAGCAAAGTCCGTGTTTCCCGAGACCTAGTCCACATGCCAAACTCTCACTTAAAACTACTTTGATGATGGCATTTGTGTATTATCATTGCATTTGAATGTTATGGCAATGGAGACATTTGTGGAGAAATGAGTAGGAGCTGCCTTTTGGCTGTGGGTGGTTTGAAGGGATTTCCCTCCAGGTGGGTGCAGGCAGAATGTCGGTACTCTGCTCTAAGCTGCTGAGAAACAGCCTCCAAGTTCACACCTTATAGGAGTCATATAGCAGAACACGGGTTCATAGTAAATACAGTATTAGGTGATGCCCAGAACTGTGCTGAGAGGCCTGCAAAGCTTCTGCACTGGCTTACAGATAAATTTGGCCATAACGCTGAACGCTGGTGTTTACCAACCCCTTGCATAGAAATACTGCAAGATGCCAGTTTTCTGCTGTTCTGTTCGCTGCTCTCTCTTCTGGAGAAAAGCCAAAATGTGATTACTTGTGTAAGCAATAGAGAATAGATATAGTGGTTCTGGCTAACCCAAACAGCAAAGAAATTATGCGATTCATCTTCATAATTATAATGTCTTTGAAAATATTTTGAAAGTGAATACATTCAGCACTTTGGAAATAAATATATTGTGTGCTTTTTCATTTTTAAGCTGCCATGGAATGTTAATGGTGACAAAATATTTGTGTTATACAGCCAGTATGCAAAAATAAATATTTTTCTGGTGAATTTTCTACAGTTTTATAGTGTTTGGGAACTTGTAAGTGAAATTAAATACATGTTCAGGTCTGGCCTTCAGAAATAAAGTAAAAACTGTTTTATGGAAAAAATCAGAATGCACTAGTTCTAAGGGGCATGAAGGTATTGCTGAAGCAGCATGGGTTTTACACAACTTATGCAAAAAAAAACCCAAACCTGGAAGCACGATAAATGCATCCCAGGTCACTTGAAACATGGAAGCCCATATCACAAGCCCAAACATAACTTCATTCATGTGATTAATTCCATGTAGTTAGTGAGAGAAAGCATGTAGATAAAATTGATTCCACATGTAACTATCATCTGGGCCGCATCCTAAGCAGAAATGGTATATACCCAAGAATCTGCCAAGCAGAACATGATTTGGGACCGGCCCCCAAGTGGGGCCTTAAGCTGCTGAATACACCAATTACTGTGGCCGGAGTCAGTCCTCAGAGGACCTGTTCCACCTGCTCTACCTGCAAAATATCCTGAAAATCCCATCCAGATGAAACCAAGGTCCAAAGCATCCTGGTTCATATTTCCCTGCAAAATCATCCCTGATTTGTACCCATCAGTGAAAAATAACAACAACTAACACCTCAAAGCAACACTACTTACCCAAATGGAGCAAGAGCCAAAAAATGACACTCTGTCCAAGTAAAACTGCAGGTGATAATTTATTTCAGTAAAACAAAATTAATGGGATTGGAATTTGGCCAGGAGCCTCAGGTAAACATTCCTTTTAAAAACAGGGATTGGATATTATTGTAATGAGTTTTTTAAATTAGTCTCAAATGTCTGCACTCTCTCTCGATGACTAAAATATTTCACATAAGCAGTTAAGTGCAGGATAGGTGTTGTGCACAGCAATAATATTTGGTGCAAAGGAGAGCCTGGGGTGACCTCAAGGCTCTTCAAAAAGGTGAAATTTCTGTGGCATTAGTCATGCTTATCATTACTGGGACATGCCCAAAGGAAAGGTACAAAACTGGCACTTCTGCAAGCACAGGCGTAATAACCAGAAGTGGCAGGACTTGACCCAGGACTTCTCACTGGGTTTGAAAAACACTTCAGAACAATCAGTGACTTTTATTTTAGACTTTTCTCATTTCATTTGTGCTTTATGTGGCTCAGTTCTCAGTTCTCATAGTCAGTTCCCCTTAAGGTCATTTTTTAAAATCAATGGGTTGAATTTACAGCCCAATATGCGTAACAGTTGTAGAGATTCATGTTACTTTTTAATCAAAAAATCAGCACCCCTTTTGCAGGTGTTCTTGAAAGATTTGCAAGTCTCAAGTAATTTCACATGTCACTAACATCCCTGCGTGATTATATAGCAACCATGGAAAATGTCTACTTCCTGGTATTTTGGGGGTTTGCAATCCCATCTGTTACATTTCACAGTTCATCGCTAAGAATATGAGTTATATGATAAGTTGTGGAAAGTAATTACAAAAATACATAGCAAAGTCCTCTGACAGAAGCAAATGCAGCAAGGCTGAGGGTCAGGTGGGGAATATGACAGCTTCAGTAAGAGTCTGTCAGAAGGGTCTTTTGGAAAAAGTCCTGTCCATCTGCCAAACATACGAGATAATTGACATCCTGGATGTTCCCGCCAGCTGTCTCAACAGTTCAGGATCGAACAGGGGCAACTCACAGTCATCGAGAAGCAGAAACGCATGTCGTAATGCGGGAACTGGGAAACATGACAGGTGACATTTGTTAATGACTGGTAATGATACATAGGATATGTTAAGTACTGTAGCCATAACCAGCCATTTTGTAAGACTGAAGTTGAAGTGGAAATTAATTTTAACTTTTTCTAAAAATGCCCTGAGATGATCTAACATCACTCCAGAGTATACCACTCGCTTGTACATCCTCACTCAACATCCACTGTCTTGTCTGTTCCATTGCTGATGTCCCCCACACTTGGATAACCACTGAGAATACAGAATAAAAATAGAAGAGAAGTAAATTTTTAAGATTTCTGGCTTTCCAGTAGATTTGGAAGAACTATACCTTATAGAAATGTCTGAACAGCTTACTTTAACTTTGTCATAATGCACAAAAAACCAGAGTAAGTTATTAAATCCTCTTCTTCCATTATATTTTCATACCACCCTCTGAGGATGAAATGCTTTCCACTGTATCAGTAATTAAGAAACCTAACAAATGGCATTTCTTAATTTACAGACATAGTTCTCTTGAACAATAGAGTACCAAAATGAAAAGCTGAGGAACATCTGAAACATCTGCCACATTTTAACATCAACAGAATTAATAGCACTCTCTGCCACCCACCCAAGCACTCTGCCAACACTTCAAAAGGGTAATTGGAGTGACTTGGGTAATTATGAATGTGTCATCCTGATGTCAATACCAGGCAAAACGGTCCAGAAGGTGGACATGACTTAATTAATAAATAATTAATAAAAAATGATGCATTTGAAGTTAGTTGATATAGTTTATGAAAAAGAAAACTTAACAAGCTACCATTACGGAACATGCCAGCTTTAGCACAAAGCCTGTCCCCACTTTACTGTCACACTCAGAGCACCTCATGGCAGAGGGCCTTGTTAGCTGAGCAGCAGGCAGTGGCCCTCAGAAGGACCATCTCTATTGTTCGTTGGCCAACTCCTCCACTGATGTAGCCTCCAGAAGCTCAGCTGGCTTCAGCAGAGCTCTGCTCCTTCCTGCTACCAAAATATCACTCTCCTTGTAAATAATTCCTCTTCTGTGCTGTTCTGAAAAGCTGGCTGGCCCTATCCCAAGTCCAGAGTTACAATAAATAAATAAACGAATCTGTTACTTCAGAAATTGAGTCAAGTGGAGCTGGCCTTGCTGGCTTTTTCACTGCTTCTTGCCCAATTCTACAAAAACTGAAGTAAATACTTTGAAATGTCCGAGAAACCTGGATTAAACCTCTTGATCTTCACTCCATGCAAATGCTTTTCTCAATTTAAGATCTATTCCACTCGCTAATAAGAGTTAGAGTGTATCAGGTTCAGGCAATGCAATGTTTGGAAGAATTCAAAGCAATATACAAGTACAGAGAGCAGATCTTTTGAGTCTTCCAAAATACTCACTCAAGCTCATTACAATAGTAATTCAGAGTCCTGGGTGCATCAGATTGGATGAAGAGAGCTAATGTCCAGCTGTAGATTGCGGGCAATGTAGGATGACGTATTAAGTGCTTTCTTTTATCAGGATTGCTTGTGTGTAACCATTATGCAGACCATTATCTCACAAAACACTGTCAAGCCAAAAATCACTCATGATGACAGCATATGCTTACATTCGGTGACATTCGGAGGACTTCAGTGTTAGTACAAGATTTTGCCATCTACATTACAACATGAATTAATTCCCTTATTTCTATCACCACCACCACCTGTAGTCTCTGTTCCCTATTCAGTTTTGCATGGCTGAAGCAACATAGAAGAACAGGCCAACATTAAGAGTCTCAGAGTGCAGCTGTGCACTGTAGTTCATCATAATTTGTTCACTGTGACATATTCTAAATCAGAAGTAGCTGTCAGACAACATGGCAGATGATTACAGAATGATGGTATTAATTTGATGGTGATTTTGTTCAAGTTTTTATTAAAGACTCTAGTCCTCGTGTCCTGTCCCAAATGAAGGGAAAAAAAAATCTGTGCCAGGGATGAATCAAGCAGGGTTACAAATGCCACAAATACAGAACAAGAAAGCCCTACTGGTCTGCACTGAATCAAGTCTGGTGACCAGTTGACTCGTGAACATGCAAGCAGGAGAGACCTGCTCCTCCCCCTGAGAACATCAATGTGCAGCCCTTCCTCCAGCTGGGATGAACCTGCAATGATTCAGAGGGAGGAATAAGTACATAAGCATACAAATATATCTGGACATTGAACATAAAGACAGAGTGGGAATTCCCTCCCCCCAGCAGTCTACTGAAGATGTGACATATGAGATACACAACAAGTTGCTGTCAAAATGTGGAAGTTACAAGCATTTTGAGCTAAACGCCTGGCTTCATGTTTTCACCATGCATCATACAGAGAGATAGAAATAACCAGCCACAGTCCACAGATCTGTTGACTGCAGCACCTCAGGAAGTCATCAGACTAACCTTCACTTTTTAATCCAGTTTCTGGATTAGGACACATCCTTAGTGATATCATTTCTGAACATATTTAAGAAAATCTAAATCCACTACCATTCCAGTTAAGCTTTTTGAGGGATTAACTAACCTTATGGCTAGGAAAATGCAACTAATGTCAAGGCCAAATTTATCTAAATAGAACTTCAAGCAATTACCTCTTGTTAAGCCTTCCACAACAGGATGGGAAAGCATTCCATTGTCAGGTCTCACCCTATACACTAGAATATGGAATGAATGACTTCTCCTCTTCAGTGAATTTAAAAAGTTGTATATATGTTAACCCTTAGGAAATGTTTGTCTTCCAATCCTTAGGTCCCATTTATAGCCACACTGGTATTTCATCATTCTTCTTCAAACAGTGGACATCAGAACAGGTTTGGTATTACAGTCAAAGCTGTGTGGACAGTCATGGCTTTTCACAGTCTTTATGGGATATTCTGCTCTATACATCCCAGGATCACAGGTGCTATTTTGCCACTGCATTATTCTGAGATCAAATTTTTCAATGATAATGATTAAATCTTTCTTGTAGACACTTTTCCATGAAGAGTGGTCAAGATACATGTAATCGACCTTTATATCCTCCAACCAGGGCCCCTGAGTGCATCTAAGGTGGTAGTATAAGACGAAAAGGCTAAATAATTAAGGACTTGGAATCAAGAAGTTAACAAATACTGGTCAGAACGCATGTCTCTGCTAAGGGTCTAACACAAGGCAAAGGGTATTCAGGGTTAAGCCCACCTTCCTGTGGAAGGAATTGTTTCTTTGCATCTTTGTTTCTAGAGGTATTGGCTCAGGCATGTCTGTACTGAAACACTTTTTTTGGGATGGTGACTCTTTAAGCCAGCTATTATATTGCTGCTGCCTGTGTTGTGTTTCCTTCTGTATTTTTTAACCCAACAAACTTTATGTTGCCTAAGAACTCTACTTTTGTTTGGTCATCAGTGTTGTTAATGAAAATACTGAACAGTGCAAGCTTAAGAGCCAGTGATGGAAACAGATTTGTTCTGCCTTTGTAACAACTGCTTGAGATCTCTCCAGGAGCCACTTTATGACATGTCTGTTATGTGTTATGCTGAGTTAATTTTATATAATTCATGTTTCCTTGTCAAAATGTAATGGATAGAAAATCAAATGCCTTGAAGAAATCCAAGTATGTGACATCAGTATAGTTACCATTGTCTGCCAGCTTCAGAACAAAAGACAACAAACAAAACCTACCTTCCAACCAAAATACTTACAGCTTCTAACTCTTTGTTCTGCAGTCCAAAACCCATGGCCCTGTATTTTCTAACCAACACTATGAGGATAATTATCTGATAGCTGCCTGTGTCACTCCTTTCATCATTTTCAAACACCAGACCAGTACCAAGACTTTTTAAATCCTCAGGAATTCCTTCCGTTTACCAAGCTTTACTAAAGGTTTACCATGGACCTTCAAAGATCTTAGCTAATTTCCCTATGACTTTTAAGTGCAAGTTCTCCAGCAGATGTTGCCTTCCCTCCTCTGGAGTTACAGATGGTAACTTCTCCATTCCATCCATGACATTGTGTGTAATGGACACAACTTCAAATACAGAAGAAAAACAGCCATTGAGCATATCCAACCTCTTTCATGCATTTGTCACAGTTTGATTACCTGCATGTAATGGTCATATCTGAAAGGGAATCTTCTTTTTACAAACATTTTTTTTCTTGTCTTTGAACCTATTGTCTCAGATGGGAATACTTTACCCTTTGAACCGTATCATTTTTTAATGGCTTTTCTGAGTTGTGTTACAAACCTCTCCAAAACAGACAAGATGTGTGTTCCATTAAATCCTGTATTACAATTCAGCAGAGAAACAGACTAATTATTGCACTGTTAATTTGTGTTTCTTTACTATTCCCATAAGGATAATGCAGAATTGTGGCACGGTCTCTGCTTCCTTCTATTTCACATGATAAGACAAAAGAAGGGAGTTTTTAAATTTGTACTTCCTCTTTAATAGTTTTAATATTAATTTAATTTACTTCCTTTAAATCTTATCTGATGAATATTTATCCACAATCAAAAGTTCTAAACTATACTACTGGATCTCTACAAAGCAAGTTACACTGCCACTAGCATTTGGATGCTGGCTCCAGGCATCCCCTCTCTACTACGGTATTTAAAGACAGTCCTGCCTGCTCTCTCACCTAATTGTCATTGCAGAAACTTAAGATCATTTGGCTGTTTTCAGACTGGTATTCTTTCATCTTTCAGCTCACTGTTACAAGACTCAGTCACTAAGGCTGTATCTGACCTGTTTGAGGAGGCTATAACAACACTTCTGCATTTATCCATACTTAATCCCGTGAGGAAGAAAAAGTATAATAAGAAAAAAAAAAACAGGTTCTTGACAGCTTTTTTTATTTATTCAATTAGTTATTGAGTATTTAATTATTCTCCTGGAATTCCCAGCTTACAAGGAATTCCCAAAAATCTGACACTGAAGTTATATCTGATTCAGAACTCCATTTTGAAAACAAACAAAAAAAATGAACACCCTGCATTTTGTCAAGTTTTGAAAAAAAATTTGACTTCCATTTTGTGTTCTACTACCCATTCAAGTCTTCACAGAATGTTGTGAAAAAACATAATCTCAAGTAGTTTTTCACCAAGTTTGAAATAGGAACTGCTGGAAATTTCATGGAGGAACAGCAAAATGTACCATAGCAAAAAACATGTATTGAAATATGCAATTATTATAATTAATAATACAGCTATTAACAAAAGGAACTTCTCTGCCAAAACTTGAGGCACTCTGCAAGTCATTAAAAGAAATCAGAATAATTATCAAAGAAAATATACTGCCTAGTAGAACTTTGAGATGGAAAATAGTTATTACATCACCCAGTTCATTCTCTCTTTGCCAATGGAGGACTGTAGCATTAAGTACAAATTCATCTTCAATATTTGGATGCAGGTTTCCAGAATTTTTTCAGCATAGCAACAACTCTTTCAGCACAAGAGTAATGAAATCTTGGGGTTCTGGCTCTCAGCTTGAGAGTCTCTCCAAAAGTCAAAGCTTGTTCAGATTTTCCTGTGTGTTTGGCAAGATAAATGTAGTTAAATGGAATTGTTTACATTGCTGTTTTTCCTGTTGCACTTGTTCTCCAACCTGAAGTCCTATATAAGAAAGAGCATTTTGCATACCATGTTAAAAAATGGGACATCTCCATACGGTACAGCTAACTTATTTTAATACAGCCGAAAGTGAGTCTTGACTTCTTATTCATTTCCTTGCAGCTGACTGAATAAATTGCCAGTGTGTCCCAGCTCCTTAAAATTTACATTTTCTACAAGCATATTCTTATTATAAATATAATAATTAATTTATAATGGTACAATGGAATAAATCCAGCTGAGGTCTTAAACGATGCTTCCAAGTGCAGCTTTTGAATGCTTCAGCTGTGGGCACCAGGGTCTAGGATTCATTCCATCAGACTTGTAAATGCTCATCTAGGGGGTATAAGAACGAGAGCCTCTTGCCTGCAACACACATCTTAGATTTGTATGTGGGAGTGCCCCCTTTGAAACTTCTGTATCAGGCCATTCTTCTCTGTCAAATTCTGAATCTCAGCATGTTATAGACTGGAGCTAAGCCCCAAAACTACTCAGACCAGGATTTTGGGGCATGCTTGGGCATGTGGACACCAAGGCAGTTCTCGGGTCAAGCAGCAAATCGGTTCAGCAAGTCTAGTGAGCTCAGTCAGGTCAGGCTGAGCCAGCGTGAGGTTTTTTGTTTGTTTGGCTTTTAGATCAGATGCACCTAAAGTTCATCCCTCTCTCTAATTTTGTTTTTTAATTTGTGGAGCTGAATCAAAGTCACTTACATGAATGGGATGCTAAGCACATACTTGGAAGGAGACCCTGATCTTCTACTTAAATGCCCTCAATACTTAGGAAAAGGAGACGCATGGCAGAATATTCTGGTCTATTGCATGCTGCCACCAGATTGCAAGTTGGAATTAGCTAATGGAGACAAAGAGGAGGCCTATGTTAAAATATCTTTTAGGTGGTTCTCCTTTTCCTGTTTTCACACCCTTGACATTGACTTATAAAACCTATTTTAGGAATGCAGGCCTGGGTTGTCAAGTCCAGATCCCTGATGATTAGATAGGAAATTCTTATAAGAACCTTATTATTCCTTGATTGTGACTGGGAGTCATTTCCAGTTTGCTCAGTCTGAGGAGGCCCCCTTTGCAGGTGGAAACAAGTCACAGACTCATTTATTCAGGTCTTATTTTTTTGTTGTCCTGTCAAAAATATATACGCTGCAAATCTCTTTATTTCAGAAACACTGGAGGGAAAACGCATACGTGGCACTTCCAACAGGCATTCAGCTTTCACCTGCCAAACCCTTAAGATCTCTTCTCAGTTCTAGTACCTGCACAGTCACGCAATGTCGTTCCTCAAACAAAACAAAAAATAAAGAAAAATAATAGGATCCAAATAAAAAAAAACAGAAGTTGATATTGATCTAAGCTGACTGCAGAGGAAAGTAATTAAAAGGCTGATTATTGCTCCTGTGATGCAATTTCAAGAATCAGCACAATGTATTCTGCACTGTGTTTACCCTGCTATGTCCAAATAAATAAACCCCAGCTTTTAAAATTATTTAGCCCTCTGTTTCTTTTAGCAGTATCCTCTGGGATTGACTTGTGTTCATGAATAAAACCTATTTGTTTTCATAGCTTCTTTTCTTATTTATAAGCTCACTCAGGTAGCAGAGTGAATTCAAAACAAATGACACGGTGCTCAACTAACTATCAGCTAATTTCTATTCCAACTGTTTACATGAAAAACGCCATGACATGTTAGAAGATCTTCTATAATACTACAAAGCTACTTTAATTTGGTTTAGAGAGAGACGGACTGACACTGATCTTAGAGATGTCAGTGGTAAAACTCCAGCTGACTCTGATGAAGCCATTTGAGCTCAGGTGAGGACTTCTGGAAATGCCACCTCTAAAAACTGCCAGAGTGGCAGTTTTTACGACAGGAAAAGTTTCCCCTTCTGGAGCATCCACTGCCTCCACAGCAGCTTGTAGAATTCTATCAGAGGGACTGCAGCAATTTCCCCATGACATTTCAGTGACTCTGGATGCTCAAGCACTCTGCCCCAGGAAATCCTTGCCTCAAGCATTACTACAGTTCCTTGCCACCAACCCAGCGCTGGGCTGAAGAGTCTGTGTGCTCAGAGTTTCTGAGAGTCCCCTAAATTAATTTTAGATACCAATACAGGCAAAATAGTGTGAAGCATTTGCCCAAGCTTTTATACTCTGAAGGAAGTATCAGTCTCTGCCTCATCTACCCTCCTACACTTCCACTTGGAGGGAGAGCAGTTGGCCACGAGGGCTGTTTAGTCTGGCCATTTTTGAGTTCTTCTGTGAGTCATTTATAAATCTGTTTGTTTTTCAGCTTCTTTGCAAGACAGTGTGATTGCTCTTCCCTATAAAGACCTTCCAGAAGTACAATTGCACCATTAGCAAATAACATTAAGGAACTTCTAAAGCCAGTGCTAAATCGTACTGACTCATTTCCATAGAACTTTATTGCCTCCACTGAATGAGAGCACATTACTGCTTTGGTTATGCTTGTGACAAAGCAATTTATTAGACTCTTTCACTGCAATTTGTGCGCCCTAAGCTATGCATCCAAAGTACAAGTAGGCATCTTTCCCGGTTAGATACTTGCACTTAGCTGCAAAAAGGTTGCCTGCAGGAGACGGTCAATTCTTCTGTACGCCTGCTATCAACCACCTAAATGTCAAGGTTTTCAACATCGAATCATAGAATATCTTGTGTTGGAAGGGACCTTAAAAGGTCATCTAGACTAATCCACCTGCAATGAGCAGGGACATCTTCCACAAATCAGGTTGCTCAGAGCCCCATACAATCTGACCTTGAATATTTCCAGGGATGAGGTATTTACCACCTCCATGGGCAACCTGGGACAGTGTTTCACTACCTTCTTTGTAAAAAATTTCTTCCTTATATCTAGCCTGAATCTACTCTCTTTTAGTTTAAAGCTATTACCTCTTGTCTTATTACAACAAGCCCTACTAAAAAGTTTGTCCTCATCTTTCCTGTAGGCCCTCTTCATGCACTCTTTCATGTAGGCCACAACTGGAATACTGCATACAGTTCTGGGCCCCCCAGTTCAAGAGGAACAGGGAACTACTGGAGAGAGTCCAGCATAGGGCAACAAAGATGATTAAGGGATTAACCTTCCTACACAACCAAGCAGCATTTCTATACTCTTCCCAGGACACCTGTACCTGCTTCCACTCCATGGAGAGGCAGCTGAGGCCACATATGATGCTCTGGGACATCTCTGATTATACCAGATACATGAGTTTAGATAAACTAGTTGAGAGTTAAATTTCTTATCACTTCTGCCCACAGACAGTTGCTGACAAGTTGTACTTCACCCAGACTGTGGATAGCAGTGATAGATAGAGCTCTCTGCCCACCACAAGTAGCTAACGAGTTTAATTCCAAAGTGCACAGAAAAAGAAAACAAAAACTATCAGCTCTGTGATCTGCCTTCATAGCTATGTGAGACCTTTCATAAGTGTCTTAATATGTCCTAAATCACTGACTTCAAGCCCTTAGCAGGCCTCTAGACTTTCAAACAAACTGCTTAAAGTTCTTAAAAAACACATGGATGAACCTGGTGCTGAAGGCCTAGGACACCAAGCTGCAAAAACAGAGGGGTTACCTTACTGGCTAATGGCACATTAAAAACAAACCTTGAAACCATTTTCTGGCACTGATGTCAGCTGGCATGGGACACTTCGTGTCTACACTGTTCAACTCAGTCTCCAAAACAGGAGAGCAGCATCCAGCTGCCTGTTGGGAAGGGTGCCTGGGCCATACTAACTCCTTAAGGATGCTTGAGTATTGGGAAGAACCAGAGGCTGCTCCAGTGACACAGCAGTACAGGTGACTGCATTGCAGGGCTTGTGAATGCTCCCTACACTGCTTAATTTGCAGGTATAACGGTAGGCAGAATACCCAACCCTGCCCTGTGCTTGGGTTCATGGGCCTGATTCTTTCATTCTTTCTTTTGCAGGGAGGATGAATTCCCTGCAAGGAAACCCACCAATTCCTTGCAGAATCAATATCCAACCTCTTTTTTTTTTTTTTTTTTTGACTGTGAGGAGGTCTGCTCTTTTTTTTTTTTTCTTGACTGTGAGGAGGTCCGCTCTTTTGACCAAAAAAGAGGCATGGATGTGATGCTCAACACCTTGCAGCAGTCCCCTGAAACACCAAGGGTTCACTAGGGAGGTAGGTATCTGCTGTCTTCCATGGAGAGATGATTATCGCTTAGTTGCTGCTCAGGGGAAACAGTATCCCAAACCAAATGAGGGGCCTGAGCAGGTGATAAGACATGGGGTAACAGTTTTAAACTGAAAGAGGGTAGATTTAGACTAGTTATTAGGAAGAAATTCTTTTCTGTGAAGGTGGTGAGGCACTGGAACAGGTTGCCCAGAGAAGTTGTGGCTGCCCCATCCCTGCAAGTATCCAAGACCAGGCTGGATGGGGCTTTGACCAGCCTGGTCTAATGGGAGGTGTCCCTGCCCATGGCAGGGGGGTTGGAATTTGATGATCTTTAAGGTCCCTTCCAACTCTAACCATTCTGTGATTCTGGGCGGCAGGGGGCGGGAGGGGGAGGGGGAATATTCAAGGCTGCATGCTGCTCAGTCTGCAAGTGAGCACACATTAGACAACATAAGTCCAGGGTTTTTTTAAATCTATTCACTCTACCCTTCTGTTGCATTTTCTATCTTAATAAATCCTGTGGGTTTTTCATAAATACAATGTAGTGTGGGTACATGATGGTCTGTGGATGAGATTAAGGGACAGGTCAATATGAGGGACACACCAATATTGTGGGTGTTTATTACAGACCACCTGATCAGGATAGAGAAATTGATGAGGTCTTTTACAACCATCTCCAAGTAGCCTCACAATCGTAGGCCTTGGTTCTTGAGGGTGCCTTCAATCACCCAGATATCTGCTGGAAAGGCCACACAGCCAGAAACATACAGTCTAAGAGGTTACTCCAAAGTATTGATAACTTCTTAACCCAGCTGGTGGAAGAACCAACAAGAGAAGAGGCACTACTGGGCCTAGTACTGACGAACAAAGAGGGATTGGAGGAGGACATCAAGGTTGAGGGCAACCTCGTCTGCAGTGACCATGGAAAGACAGAGTCCAGGATTGTGGATAACATACAAAAAACAAGTAGGACTGAAACCTTGGATTTCAAGAGGGCTAACTTTATCCTTTTCAGGAAACTGCTAGGTGAAATCCCATGGGCCAGGGCTCTGGAAGACAAGGAGGCTCAAGAGAGCTGGGCAATATTCAAACATTGCCTTCTCCAAGCTCAGGATCAGCATATTCCCAAGAGCAAGAAATCAAGTAAGGGAAGCAGGAGACCTGGGTGGTTGAGCAGGCACCCTCTGAAAAAGCTGAAGTGGAAGAAGGAAGTTTACACCAATGGCGTCCTGGAGTGCATCAAGAAGAGCATGGTCAGCAGGTTGAGGGAGGTCATCCTGCCCCTTTACTCTGCCCCAGTGAGGCTCCATCTGGAGCATTGTGTCCAGTTCTGGGCTCCCCAGTTCAAGAAGAACAGGGAACTGCTGGAGAGGGTACATCAGATGACTACAAAGATGATTATGGACCTGGAACATCTCTCCTATGAGGAGAGGCTGAGGGACTTGGGTCTTTTTAGTCTTGAGAAGACTGAGGGGGATCTGATCAACGTATACAAATACTTAAAGGGAGGGTGTCAGGAGGATGGGGCTAGTCTTTTCTCAGTGGTCCCCAGTGACAGAACAAGAGGAAATGGGCACAAACTTGAGTATAAGAAGTTCCATCTAAACGTGAGGAGGAACCTCTTTCCTGTGAGAGTGGTAGAGCACTGGAACAGGCTGCACAGAGAGGTGGTGGAGGCTCCTTTTCTGGAGACATTCAAAACCCGCCTGGACAAGTTCCTGTGCAACATGCTCCGGCGGGGGAGTTGGACTGATCTCCAGAGGTCCCTTCCAACCCCATATGATTCTGTGATTCTATGATTCTACATGTCCTCCCTTTAAAGATCAACCATGTTTCCTTAAGAATGTGCCTGTTTGCCACAGTCAGAGTGCCCAGGGACTCTCCAGGCACTCGGCACTGCAGTCTTCCTGCTTTCCTTTTCAGGTGCTGAGTTAACTTTCATGCTTTCTCTTTTGTAATGGCTCCTAGAGGTAGAGAAGCAAGCTGTGCATCATTTCACCTCTCTCCAGTGTGTAATAAAGTGCAGTCCCGGACCAGAAGTAGAGGTCCTCTAGAGGTAGTGTCATCTCACCATCAGGCATTCACCAAAGGTCAGATCTATTACTAAGGGAACAATTACATTGCTCCTCAGAACGGGTTTAGGTGTGCTTCAACCTTCAGGTCTGGCATCAGGGACAAGCAAGACAGGCATTGTCTTCTACTGAGAAAATACAAGACCCAAAAATGATGGATAGTTTGAACGTATTATGCAACACGCATCATAGTAGCTGAGATCAAGCCAAGCATCAGATGAGACAGATACCCTAAGGGCAGTAGGGTCCTAGTGTTATGCACTTACCAAAAAGCCCTCCATCCCTCATCTTGAGCATTCCACCTATGGCTTTGAGACCTGTGTTAGATCAAACATTGACCTAATACTTTGTTTTCAGGATGCCCATTTGACGTCATTTGCCCATCAATAGTATAATGACTTCCAGTTAGTAATAGGTTTTACCATGGCTTAGAAACATCGTTGTCATGGATATGTGTGCTGCAAATGCTGCCATGGATGTGTGAGGATTTTAGAGCACCTGAATTTATTTACTTACTGGACATAAAGCCAGGAGAGCCATGGTAGCATGGGGATGAGGTGACCCAGTGACAAATATTTGTGTGCTGGAAGCAGCCCAGCTACCTGAAATAGGGCAGGTGAATCCCACTCTAATGCAGCACCTCCTCATAAGAGATGAACAAGCTGCATTGCATAGCACTGGGACAGTTTGATTGCATGTAGATAGGGCACTGGCAGAAAAATTAATGGGGCAATGTTGCTCTTTGGAAAAAGAAATAGGTCATCACTGGCATCATCTCACACTGCTTCTGTTTATCTCTGTCTTCTCGTTTTTCTAGTGGTGTAGGGGTTATCCCTTCTCCTTTACTATAGCTGTCTTCCTCTTCTCTACTTAAAGTGCTACCTCTTCATATCAATAAACCCACAACCTGAATTAATTTTGTGAAGAAGCTATATGACAATGAGCAGTAGTAGCATCTTTTTTACTAGTATTTCTTATAATGACTTCCTCTTGAGTACAGGTTCTAGTTTCTTAGAACATTATTATTTAAGACTAGACACCAAGATATAAAAAATAAGTTTCTTGTTGACTGTCAGCTGCTTTTGACATTTTATCTTGGGTAATCTTTTTGAAAACTGCTTGTAAAGAACATGCTTTCTGGATTCTGTCCCAGAAAGTTTCTAATTTTTCTTTCACTGCATCCTTAAGGGCATCCTTGTTCTCACACACAGTCACTGTAGACAACAATGTCTCTAATTTTGCAGTCTGTGTGTAGATGACCTGTATAGCTTTAGCAGATGCTTCCATTTGTGAAAAAAAAAAAAAAAAAAAAAAGAGCCAGCTGTAAGCAACTATCTCTTAATGATTTTATGCTTATCTTCTACTAAAATCTGCATAATTTCCTAAAGGATAATCAGCCTAAATTCATTTTATGATTAATAAGAGGCAGCAGTTGTTAAGAGCAATAATTGAAGACATTTTTAGGATGGTGGACTTTAAAGCACTTGAACACAGATTGAAACAGTCTGAATTCCACCTGCTTTCCTATGCCTTGTGTCTCCTTTGGGTTGTCTCTCTGTCTTCAGGGACACAGGTCACACTAAGCACAGGGATCAAGTTTTCACTGTCTGGCTCTGTACTTTGGTGTCTAGATGTAACAGTGACCAATGCCTCTCAAGTTATTTATCTACTTGTCAGCAAGTGACAGCAAATTTGTTTACTCATGCCTCATGAGTTACTTCAGGGTTTTGGCTTTGGGTTTTTTTGATGCTTATTGCTATACATCAGAGTTCAGAAGTTACCTGCAGGGCCATGGAACATAGCCCTATATGTACTTTTTCTAAGTATCTAAGTCAGGTTCTGGGTAATGGTGGCAGAACTAGGGCTTCACTGATAAGATTTCAAGTCTTGCTTTGGGCTTACTTCAACCCTTTCTCCTGCTGAAAGCTGCTTCCACTCTGTGCAACTTAAATGCATATGTGGTTACGTGAGCTGAGATCTGACCTAGATCTGATGCTAAAAACATTGTTCCCTTTTGTGCTGCTGGCTACAGAAGCGCTGTATCTTAACCAATCTTGCTGCAGCAGCCAACTACTTTTATCTTCGTCTTTGAACAGATTCTTAGTCTTGGATAACGATGTGTCACTGTCGGTCAGATAACGCTGGCTTTTGAGGAGCTGTTGCAAGCAGCTACAGTCTTTGCCCTCTGCCTACCTTTCAGTCAAATATTGGGTAACAAACTTCCAAAGGAAGAGACTTACTAAATGTTGTTCTCGACCAGATCTCTCACAAGACTGGTATGTAACTTTGGAAAAAATAATAATGTTACTCTAGAAAAGAAAAGGGCAGGTTCTCTATCACTGATTTCACATAAAAATGAAGATCACTTCCACGGTCAACTTCATATTGCTGAGCAGGGAAGAGATAACATCTAACAGGAGACAGTTCAACACTAGAGGTAGACCAAAAGGTAAAAATACAGGTCAGGCACTTTAGCATAAAAAACCCGATTGCTATGATATAGACTAATACAGAAAAATTTACAGTTGAAACTTTAAAACCATGGGTATTTAGGCCTGAATGTTCTCATAAAAGTCCTAAGCACTAATTTTATCACAAACACAGCTACTCTTTCATAACTTTACATTAAGTCATTTACAAAGACTCATCGAATAGAAGTAAAGAGTTTTCTGGCAAAAAAAAATATCCTTAAAATGTTTACCTAGTCATAACTAATAGCTTTTGATTGTTCCTTAGTAAGCTTGGAAGCCATTATAGAAAGCGCAATTAAGAGTCTTGACATTTACTGTGCGTTCCAGTTCAAATTTACTAATGGATACAATTCAGTTCCTTTTTGCACCACACAATGCCACAAATTCAGTTCAGTGTAGTGCAGAGTTCCAAGGGTGAGATGGGAATAATTACACAGAAGGTCAAAAGCCTCTTGCCCTGCAATAAGTAACATTTCTGACAGGCTTGCTAGTTTGTTTAAATGGAACATTATAATCAAGCAGATATTGGAAAAGATCTCAAGGAGATTACTTTCACACAATACAGAGTCCCCCTCATAAAGAAATATATACCTCATTTTCAATTATGTGGGAGGTCACCAAGAAAGAAGGGCTTTTTAATACCAATGTGCAACTGCAGCTCTGGTCATTGTGAGCTGCAACTCCTTATCCAAAGTAAGATTTTATTGCCAAAACTTGAAAGTAACAGTGCGTTAAACATCCGGCCCAGTGCAAACAGGCTGCATAAGTGGCTTCAAACCAGCCTCTCTGCATGAAAGAAGTGATGCTTTTGTGAATGAAACTGGACACTGAAGAAGTAGAAATGCAGATTCCTCTGGTCACTTTGCAGAGAAAGGATGGGGGAGGAGGAGTAGAAGAGATGCTGATTACAGCATGATGTCTACATAAATGAAACATGTGTGGAGGTGTGGGAACATGCTTATAAACCTTTCTCGAAAGTCTGTTGTTTCATTAAAATGAAGAAAACTCAAAAATGTGTTCCTTCCTCTCCCCTCCCTCCACATAACAATTCTTACTGAGTCCTGGATAGATACACACATCACCCTTTTGGTTGATAATCAAGTTCTTGTAAGAAAAAGAATAAGAGACCTGTACCAGGTTGACATGGAGGCTCTTAAGGTTCTCTGAGAATCCCTCGGAGCAGCATAAACTTGCTGCAAAATCAGGGTACAGCTACGCTGAGAGAGGCACATGAACAGGCAGACAAACATCACCCAGTGAAAGCAGTCTAGGACATCAATGGCATTCCTCAACACAAAGAGTAGCATTACTCCTCTCTCTTTTTTTTTTTTCTTTTTCTTTATTCCATCTGAGGTAATAATCACAAACCTTCAGTTATAAAGAGGTGCCATTCCTTGATCTGAGAAACAAACATCTTGTGAACTCTCCAAGCACTTCAGCTTCGAAAGAAAAACAAGTAGAAACTTTTGCCAGTTTACTACGAAGACGTCAAGAACTCCACAGTCACTATTAGTTATTTTTATCAGAGAGGGAAGTTGGCTAAAAGCCTGAACAAAGAGGTGGGTCTTCAGTCATTTGCTGAACATGGGGAAACTCAGGTTTAGATGTGATTCTAACAGAAGGAAGAACTGCTAAGGTAGCAATTATCTGTCCCCTGCAACACCACACCCAGACTTCCTTCTACCCATGTCACTGTAACTTGCTGAAAGAGCAATGGTGGCACAGAAAAGACAGCTCTCATTACCTGGTCTCTGGCTCTTGTGGTGATCACCACATGATACTTCATCTCGAGATGAAGCGTGATATTCTCTCATCATCCAATTTAACTCAAAGGTCTTGCCGTCCCCTTGACTCAGCCCCATACAGAGTGTGCAGCCTGTCTAGTCCATATAGGACTTGGATGATAGCAATGAGATCCACACATAGTCAGCGATCATGAGATCATAGTTGTTCTGCTGCAATAATCTTCCACTTGCAGCATGTGTCACAGCTATGAACCGTTTGGCCTGTAAATCAGCAGGTTTGATCTTGCCTATGGATGATTCCTGAATAGGTTGCTGAAAGGTTCTCAAAAGCACCTCCACCTTCTAAAGGGACTCCACCCTCTTTACTCACAGTGGGTTACAAGGAAGTTGCTGCCTTTTCCATTTGTTGCTTAACCTGACCTGTTAAAGACCATAAATGTATTTTATGCCATAGCATAAATTGTGAGGCTCCTTGCAAGTCTCACAACAAAAGAGTGCTTTGGATAAGAACATGTTACTTGGAGCTCAGTTGGATGTAACAGTGTTGATCTGTTAACCTTTAGAAATTTTACTTCCAAATATAGAAAACATTCACTTGTATTTTTGACCACACCTGAATCAAATCCAAAACCCAGGATCATGACAGTTTTGAATCCGATAGCATCTTAAGGACAGATCGGTTTACACAAGCCACATTTTTGGGAAGGATTACTCATAAACACGTATGTTTTGACACAACAGGTCAACTGAGTAATACGTGATACCTTAGCACTCCAAAGCATTGGCCTGTGATGGAGATGATTCCTTGGTATGATATTTTCTATAGCTGCTTCAGTGAATGTCTTCTGAATGTGTAGGTTCATGCTTGTGGAGCAAGATGTTATTTAGATCCAATTCCAGAGGTCATATTTATTTAAGTAAAGGTGCCATAGGTTTTGCTTCCCTGCCCTGAGTTAGCCATATGTACATGTGCTTGGCATTGCCTGGCCAAAGTATGCTACAGCTGCAACTGTAGCTGTGAATACAAAATCCTGTCCACCTGAGGTTCTTTGCAACCTGCAAAAAGTCTGTCCGGGTCTGCTTGGCCTGATCTCCTCATGTGCGCCTTTACCTTCTCATGGCATGATGATGGCTTACAAATATGTCGGACATGCCCGAACACATAATGCACTAAAATGCTCCAAAGGAAAGTCTCTCATTGTACCAACCTCATGGCCTCCCATACAGTCAAGATGGGATTGGGCTTTTGGATGACATCAGGTAACCCTTGAGATGCAGTGCACCTGCATCAATACACCTACATGTTCTTACCAAGCAGAATTCTCTCTTGGCTTATACAATGGAAATTAGAAGTAGGTGTGCCAACATGTATCAGTAGGGAAATGCACCCTTAATCCACAAATGTTTGCTTTATAAAGACTGAAATACTGTAAAAGCCGTTCCTTTATGCGATTCAGCCTACAGATTATAAAACTCGAGAGACAAGGCATGGATTAAGTGCATTACCACACAATGGTCGTATGTCAGTTTGGTTTTTATCACCATCAAACCAGCACCGGGAAAGAGTCATAAGAAAAATATTTATAGCAATAAATCCCTTCTTAACATGATAACATTCAGACTGAACACTAAAAGAACCAGAGGTATGTAGAATGCAAAGTGACTCAGGTATTCCAGGTAACCCATGACATATTGTAGAGTAATCACACGAATATTTCTGGCTGGCTGATAGAAATTGCAAGAGAAACTGCACAAGTTTTGGATAAGAAACTAGAAACGTCTGGGCTGGCTGCGCATTAACCATAGTGCAGTAAGTAGGGACAACTTTTCTTACCATCGATGACACGATCTATGCCAGTAAACACCTTCCAAACTGTAAGGAGCACAAATTATAACTGCTCTCACAACTCACACAACAAGGTATGCACTGTTCTCCAGCCTCACATCATAATCACGGAAATATCATCTCTGCAGCAGCTCGCCTCCCTCTGGATTTTTCCCCTTTACGCGCTTGTGCTGACAGTTTGCTTTGCTCTGCTCTGCTCACTAGTGTGGTTAAAATTTGTAGCCCTCTTGATGACTGCCATGGTTACAGAGCACATCTCTTTCAACAGGTTCCTTTTTCCTGGCGTTAGTACAATGTCTCTGATTCATAGGCTGCAGGATAGTGGTGGTGAAATCACTGGAGCTTACCGTCCCTTGGCACTGGGGTCCAAACTCAGAGCTGGAGTAAACCGGGGATTACCATGGCATGGAGAATGCCACCCCCAACCGTGGCTTTTGAGGTCCAGTTTCTTTGTCGCTATTTTCCTCTTTCCATGCATTTCAGAAACTAAAAGAGGAATGCAAGGGCTTCCATATCACACTGTATAATTTAACAGGAGACTAATATTTTGTCTGGCAATCTTTGTAGTAGCTTGTATAGATGATTTCTTACACGATACTTCCCCTTCCTTTCTCCCTCCCTTCTCTGTCCCTCCGTGTGATGTTTTGAAAAGCAAAACTATTTGACTACAGAGTCCTTTCTAGCATTTAATAAATTAGGCATGGGTTAATATGGCTAATATCTTCAGTAGACGCTTCTCCTTTTCAGTTTACTTTAACAAAGTCTGTTTTACCAAAAAACACATTCATTTCAATTGACTGAAAGTGTTCCATTGAAGCTGACTTTTAATGAAAAGGTTTTTTAAAGAGAATTTTCAGGGTAGAAAGTAGAGAAAAAGGGGAAAAGGCTTTTTGGTGCTAAAAATCAAAGGTATTTTTTGAGTCAATAATGGATACTTTCTAAATTAAAAGTCTTCAGTGTGTAAACCCCAAGATGACTGCTACAAAATCCCACAGAAATCTGTTCGTGCCCTAATTCTCCTCTCCAAGTGTGGTGCTTGGACTACATTTCCCATCATTCACAATAACCAGGAGGCCCATGAGACAGTTTAACAAGAAAGAAACAGCACTGCACGAGTGACGTTCTTCTCGGCGTTCAGCTCATAGAAGCACTCCGGTTACCGTTCCTATAAGGAACCCTGATACCTTTTCCATATGAAAATCAGTACTTTCCAGACAACCTTTTGCAACTTTGAAACAAAACTCTGCTTTTGCGACGGTCCTTATAAAAGCAATTATAATGTTAATTATAATAACGGTGGTAATAATAACAATATTTTCATGAGAAAAGAAATCCTATTTTCTGATTAACTCTACTATTCCCATCTTCCCATTTTTTCTCATTGAGAGAAAGTTTAAAGAAAGGATGAGCCTGACATGAGCAGTGAAGAGTCCAGAAATCTACACTGGGGGCCTGCTTTTGGCAAATCCTTTCATCAGTGAGCTCAGCTTCCTTCCCAGATGAAATTAGGCTTCTGGAATGCCCATTTAATATCCTTTCTCAGGCATAGTGAATCAATTTTGCATTAAAAATATGGAATGACTGCAACTTGCTGCCCGTGCAATTTTTTCTTGCCATACAGTACAGCCATCCTTTTGGTTATAAAATTAAATTTAAATAATCCTGCCATGTTCTTCTTGACTGAATGAAGTGCAAATATTGATGAAAACTTCCATCAGCTTAAAATACCAGAAATTGAAAATGGTTCTGCCAAAAAGTTGGTTATTTAATATACTGCTCAGTACTTCCCTGTTTTTCTCCTTGGTGTTTATCAGTGCATTCATTTTCCCTTGTTGCACCAGTGTATTTTTATTATTTAAGCAAATTATCATGGCTGAGGTAAGTAATACAATTATTCTTTGTTAGCTGGCACATTGCCATTCCTTTCATGTGTTCAAGAGTCAGCTATGAATTATAAGGATGTAATGTCCCTGATGGATTTAGTGGTGACATCATAAATCCTCACTCTGATGAAGACACTAATATGTGCTGTTGCCAGTAATTTGCTGACACCATTGATAGTTAAAAGCACAAATAAAGATGTCTTTCTTGGCATAGTACCATGGAAGCCAAAGCTACTGTGAAAGAAAACACCAGCCAGGTGAATTTCGACTTTTTTGGAAATACATCTGTTAAACGTGGAACAATACACCCGCATAATGAACAATGCTTTTCTGAGTTCATAATGTGCTTTGAAAACCATGGTCAAAAAGAAAAAACATATGTATTTGAGGGATCTGACCAAAGTTTGTTAATTATTTCAGCTTAGCTAAAGCGGTTCTGGAGTGACTTGGGGATCACCATGGCATAAGCATGTGGCTGGATTTGGACCCAACATGAAATAGGACCCTGTTGAACTAGTGGCCTATATGAGCTTCCCTTTCTCCAGTGAGGAGTCATGTCTGGCCTCCCCTGGCCTCAAATCCTGATTTAGTACTGCTGCCATACTCCATAGCTGCAACTCGGTGAGGTCAGCATGTCCACATGGGCTTTGGGGGAAAACCTTGGGCGCAGTCCCATGTGAAATGGTGACCTATTCCTCCTAAACCAACAGACAATCATGGCGGGACTGAAGCCTGGTTTGCAGTGAGATCCATCAGGACAGATAAGTTTTTGAGTATTTCTTTGTGTCATAGAGCAAAACACCAGACTGTCACAATTTGCAGGCCACAGAGGAGGTTTGGCCATGTCTTGTGAACATGAGGTATGGTAGTACTGATCCATCCCTTCACTTTACCCATCACCCCTTCATCCTGCCTACACTTTCCAAAATGAAGTTAAGTCACAGCACACATTCATAAAACACTGGTTAGCCTTTAAAGTGACTCCTTTAGACATCTCATAAAAAAACAAGGTCCCCTGTGCTGTCTTCCTGCACCACCATCCCTCAGGAGACCTTTGTTCCAGGATTTTGCAACCCCAGTATCTTTTCAGGTAGATTTAACAGGTCTCGCATTTCTCCCCACTCATCTCTGACACTCACATCTTCCTTTCCACCCAGATGCCTTGAAATGGTATAAGCTGAATCCCACAACACCTCTGGGAAGCTGAAGATACTAGACTTTTGCATCAAGAACTGCATGTGGCTCTTGGGCAGCAATATTAATATTTTTTTCTTCAATACAGTGTATTAGAATATGAATTATTCAGATTATTCCAAGGTGTCCAGTATCATTATCAATATCATTATCAAAATTTTCATGTTAGGGTTCAAACTTTGAGGGTGGCTCAAAACCAATAATGCTCTAGAAATCAGTTCCTTCTAATTTGCCTTCTCTGTTCTTGACCAATTTCCATTTTCCAGTTTTCTCTGCAGCCCCGAGAATGACCATTTCCTGCCCCCAGGTCAAATGGGAGCTGCATCCCACGGTACCATGTGACTCCAGAAGCTGTGGCTTTGAAAGCAACCCAAAATACCTGCCCTCTGCTGTGCAAAATGTAGATGCTATTCAAATGTTGCATAAAAAATACACTTCATATTGTCTTGACAATGAACATGTTTGTGCATTGTATCAAGCAGTGCTTGGCTTCCTTGTGCCGTATGGTGCAGCTTTTTAAACAGTACTGATTTTCATCTAATTTACCTGAAAGCTTTCAGAGCTCCTGCTTGTGTAAAGTACCTGAGACGCCAACTTTCAGCTCAATCCAGATCATACCTGTTTTAAGCACTCCGCATGAATTTCTATCCAATTTCTATCTATTCCAAGCTTGCCGGGACCTGTCAGTGTGTCTACTTTGTTCTTTGCTGGCAAAGCATTGATATGACATTTGTAAATGTTGCCAGATGAATCGGTGGCCTGGGTTTGGTACATAATTCAGAACTTCAGTATTTCAATCCCTCTGAAGCAGCAGCCAGCATTGGAGCCAAGGTTTAATATAATTAGCGTATTAATTTATGTCAGTGGTTGAGTCCATTTTTTTTTTTTACCGCATTTCACAGAAAATCTCCTACCACCAGCAATTGATCAAACATGACAAGCTCCCCTTTGGCTATCGCCCCTGATATGGACCACTTAACTCCTGTATTCCTTCCCAGAATGGAAACTGTGGCTTTTGGCAAAATAAAGTAGCTTCTGTTCTCTGCCACTGTCAGAAATGGAAATTCAGAGCAATCTTTTCATCAGCTTGAAATGCCAGATCAGATTAAAGGCCCCGATGCCAAGAGGAGGGCATCTGATGCACTGCTTTGAACTGTGGTTCTTAATGCTCTTCAGTCCACCACATTATAGGAGCACCTCAACCTTCCTGTTACTCACCTCATTGGAGCAGTGCAAAAGTGGCAAATCATTAAGAGAAGCTGCGGTCTTCTGGAAACAGCCCCAATAGGGTGAATTTGAGCCTGCTCTAGGGCTGCCAGGCTAAAAGGGTTAGTTACCTCAAGGAGGAAAGCGCACTGGTGGGGACGTGGAGACAAAGTACTCAGTGGTCACATAAATTGGGCATCGTGACCTACCTGTTGGGGAGAGTGAGTGGCTTTCAGGTTGGCCCAGTTCCTGCTGCCTACCAGACGTGGACTTTTCAACAGAGTGTAATAGTCACACCATATGCACTCGTCAGACTGGCTGGGGTAATTAACCTTGGCTTTACTCTACAACTGGCTGTAGAAGCAGCCAGGATCTGGCAGCCCCAGAGAGCAGTTGCCTCTGAATCACTCACTGATCTCTTGATCTGGGACATCTTAGAGGTTGTGATAGCTAAACTGGGCATGAGAAACAGATCCCGTTGTGGCTGACAACCTGAGGAATCAACCATCATCCCACTCGGACACAGTCTCCTTCCTAAACCTTCCCTGCATTTCACATGCACATGGAGTGCCTGGTATGAAGTGTGTTGTTGTCATAATGAAATCATGGGGAATCAGATGGAAAAATGTGTGTTTGAGCACTTAAAGCTAGACTTGTAGACCACAAAACAGACTTCACAAGTAGAGGTCAAGGTGGCACCAATTAAGACAAGATTATATTTAATGGAGAGTCACCTGGATTGAATTAAGTGTATTTTCTTGGACCTAGCGGGCTGGAATCAGGATAAACAAACTGCTCCAGAATTCCTAGGTGACCTTCTAATAATTATGACCAAATTTGAGTTTCAAGTCTTCAGAGCCCCCAAATTATCTTTTATATAAGAACACACATTGCTACTCGGGAGGTCTGTTTGTTGTGATGAACAGAGCATAAAATAAATCCCTCACACACAATACTGCAGGTGGAGGCTGCAAAGCAGTTTCTCCGACCAATAGAGCTAATGGGCCTCCAGTGTAAACCACATTTTTGTAACTCCCTTTCTTCAGACCTTCTTTTGTTGTGAGAAACACAATGCCAAAAGAACTTAATGGCTTTGTTTTCCAGTCCATAAACTGCTGACCTGTCACTAGTACTGTGGTTAAACACACATCGTAAGTCCACCAGGGTTCAAGCTCATGCTACAGTCAAGCTCTGGGGCCACTGCTTCTCTTTTCTGTTGCAAGATTTGTTGTTGATGCACGTTTAAAAATATGAAATCAGACCTCTGCATGGAAACATAAAATAAAACCATAATATATACACTTTTCAGTCTCGTAGGTTCTATCTGTGGCATCTTTGCCTTTTATGCAGAGAGAATGACCAGGAGAGGAACAGAAAGTTGCACAATAAAGCCAAATCTAATTCCTGCTTGCTTGCCAGACTTGGGCTGTATAATCTACTTGTTCACATTAAGATGAGCATCATTCAACTGCTCTTCTCCATGAGAGAATTTATTTTGAAAAGTTTTTTGATTCACTGAGCTCCACTTATCCAGCCAAAACATTTCGATAACTACTTAATGAGTCCGTGAAGGTTTTCACATCCCTAATGGGTATCAATTTTTTGGACCCTATGAATCCCTGGCAGCTTCTTAGTGACTACACACTCTTGTCAACTGTCAGCATTTTCTGTTAGCAGTGAAATTAAAGAAGAAAGCTCAATATCTCCAGGCAGATACAGAGGGGGCTTCCTTAAAGTTCACTCAAAATGCCAAAAATTCATGGTTTCAGTTAAAACTGGACTAGAACACAACTTCAAATAAGAAAATATTCCTCGTGGACCTAAAGTAATTTCATACAGGGTTTTTAAGAGTTAGACCATCTTTCAATCTCTTAAGAAACTTAAAACATTTATCATAAAAAGAAAGTGTCACTCACGGAATCACAGAAAGATATGGAGGTGGAAGGGACTTCTGGAGATCATCTAGTCCAACCCCCCTGCCAAAGCAGGTCCACCTAGAGCAGGTTGCACAGGAACTTGTCCAGGCAGGTTTTGAATGTCTCCAGAGAAGGAGCCTCCACCACCTCTCTGGGCAGCCTGTTCCAGGGCTCTGCCACCCTCAAAGTAAAGGAGTTCCTCCTCACGTTTAGATGGAACTTCTTATACTCAAGTTTGTGCCCATTTCCTCTTGTCCTGTCACTGGGCACCAATGAGAAAAGAGCAGCCCCGTCCTCATGACACCCTCCCTTTAAGTATTTCTATGCATTGATCAGATCCCCCCTCAGTTTTCTCTTCTCCAGCCTAAAAAACCCAAAGTCCCTCAGCCTTTCCTCATAAGAGAGATGTTCCAGGCCCCTAATCATCTTTGTAGCCCTCTGCAGTTCCCTGTCCTTCTTGAACTGGGGAGCCCAGAACAAATAATACTCTTGCAGTATTTGCTTCACTTGATGTTTATTTGGACCTTTAAGGCCATGGCTTATGTTCTTGACCGGTAGGATTAGAAATGCGGTTTTATACTACAAAACAATAGGAAGACCTAGATTTTCATATGGTGATACAAAATGCTTGATCTTTCTCTAATAAAACTGGAGATAAATCTGATACAGTTAGCGCTTCAGATAAGGTTGTACAAGTTTTGAAAATATGTCTTTCTGCATTTGTTTAGTTTGAATCTTGTGAGAAGAGAACCACATTTTCAAAAAGGAGAAATACTCTGGTGTTGATAATTGTTACCAAGCTTGCAAAGACATTTCTAAAAGCCTTTATGTGTAACATACAGACAAAGGTGTAACAAAGGTATAAATGGTTATGTTTGGCATCATCTGATTCAGTGTGTCACAACCTAATTATTTCCAAACTTAGTGCTGCCATTGTGCTCTTTCCCCCTAATCATGGCCCCTAGAACCTGCTGTGTGATCATACTTCAGCCTCATCTCAGCCCCAGGGTTATTAATACTGCCTTGTGTCCTTTCATCTTTTCCTACTTCACATCCTACTTCTTAGTCCTTTGTTCATGCCACAGCTGCCTTACCACCGCTTCTTACTGTCATTACCTCCTTCTTTCTCTCCCTTCTAGGTAGGAATTACAGAAAAAAACCTCAGACAGACCCAGCTGAATCTCTGTAACACTGGGCCTACACAAAGGGCAGAAAATATGTCGACAGGCCAGCAAGCATGGTGTAACACTTCCCTCCCCAGGTGGGAATTGGTGACTTTTATTATCTTGTGGTGCTTTTTTTGTGTTTGTGAGTAATTCAGCAGTTTGCAAAAGGGTGCTGAGAAACCCCAAGTTCTGCATCCTGTGCTCTTCCACATCTAAAAGGGCTAGATGATCTCCAGAGTTCCCTTCCAACCCTATGTCATTCTGTGATTCTGTTTAAAGCAGTAGCTCATACTCTAGCTATTATATTATTATCATCATAACTAAATATATTACGTGATAGTTATTAAATACTTCCCATTTGTGTCCTTTGGGAACTTTAATTAAACTTACAGTGCCCCATGAAGATGTTGTCAGGCCCATGACTGCAGTTAGCATAGTATGTGTACTCCAAAGACACGTGTGAGACATCATGCATGGCGAATATGTTGCATTTGATGGCCTTTGGCTTTGGCATGAAGTGAGACAAATGGCTTCAAATCTGCTACTTCATATATAGCTCATAGAATTGTTTGAGTTGGAAGTGACCTTGAAGAACATGGAGTTCCAAACCCTCTGCTATGGGCAGGAATACCTCCCACTAGAGCAGATTGCTCAAAGCCCCATCCAGCCTGGCCTTGAACACTTCCAGGGATGGGGCATCCACGGCTTCCCTGGGTAACCTGTTCCAGTGTCTCACCACCCTCACTGCAAAGAATTTATTTCTGGTATCTAATCTAAATCTCCCC
>BJBW01002308.1:42930-142888 GCA_004320125.1 Scolopax mira | reverse complement strand
TCACTACACTTCCTGACAAAGAGTCCCTCTCCGGCTCTTCGGTAGGCTCCCTTCAGATATTGATAGGCTGTTATAAGGTTATAAATTGACTCTGGAAGAAAAACATCAGATTGAGACAGATTTGGGACAAAGGTAAGTATTCCACCACAAGTGACAGGGGACTCCCTGGAGACATCTAGGAACAGGAATGAATGATGCATGTTCTAGAGGACATTCATCTTGAGAGCACACCACAATGTTATAGTTTCTGTCTGAGCCACCTCCTGGTACTCATGTTCATTATTTCTGCTAAACCTGTTAAATGACCAACCCTTTGGCTTCCAACCAGATGGTAACCCCACCACTCTCCCTGGTGGGAGTGTGGGAGGGACTCCAAAGCCTCCGCTCCTCCAGGAAAAGGGTCATCCTGAGCTCCAGGGAGCCTTCCCACCCAGCACCACTCACATGGAGGAGCAGACACCGCAGGGAATGGAGCCTGACTGCCTCCGCTGCCCTCCCACACCATCCCAGCAGGCTCCGTGCCCTGCTGCCACACCTCGGAGTCTGCACAGACTTCTTCCTCTTGCAGCTGTAGACCCAGGACTGCAGCAGTGGCCTGCAAAAGAGCCTGGCCTCCACCCTAGACTCTCTGAACACAGGAAAACACAGAGAAAATAATATAATCTGTGGCACTGGGGTTTGGCCACACAGGACCCAAAAGATTTCCTTGTGTCACGCAGCTTGGACAGGGCCAGCCATTAATTGCGTGTTGGGGTTACTGTTGGGTTGGAGTTACCTTTCCTACTATCAGCTGATACAGTGTGGTGTTTTGGATTTGGGATATGTTTTGGAATAGTGTGACAGTGCACTGGTGGTTTTGATTGATCTCCCTGGAGACATTCAAGGTGAGGCTCGATGAGGCCCTGGGCAACCTGGTCTAGTTGGAGGTGTCCCTGTGACTGCAGGGGGATCAGACTAGATGACCTTTGAAGGTCCCTTCCAGCCCAGATGATTCTATGATTCTATTCTATGATTGTTGTTAATCAATCAAGGTCTTTTCTGCTTTTCACACCGCCACACTAGCGAGTAGGCTGGGGGGGGTGGCACAAGAAGCTGTGAGGGGACACAGCTGGGATAGTTGACCCCAACTTACTAAAGGGCTATTCCATGCCAAATGATGTCATACTAATTATATAAAGCTGGGGGAAGAAGATGGAAGAGGGGGGACACGTTCAGAGTTACGGCATTTGTGTCCCCACGTAACCATAATATGTGATGAAGTCCTGTTTTCCTGCCTGCTATTGGGAAGCACTAGTCTTTTTTCTTCACTTTTACCCTTCTGATTCTGCTCCTCATCCCAACTCGGGGGAGTGAGTGAGCAGCTGTGTGGTCCTACCTGCCAGATGGGGTTAAACCACAACACAGGAGCTGGCAGCAAACAGTGTAGACATGGGCCAACCTTCACCCCATGCCTTTGGGACCAGGGGTTGCTGCACTGAGTGGCAGAGAGTGTCTTTCAATCTACCAGCAGCAGTCCAAATCAGAATTTGAAAGGGAATAACAAAGAAAAAAAACCAACTTGCTTTCATATATTATATCTATCCATTAATATATATAATAAAAATATATAATTAATATATTTATTAAACCATTCCTGCCTTCAACAGTGAGGTGTCACCTTCCACTGTGTCTTCAGTAAGCGGCTATCCAGCTACCGGGTGTCACTGCTGCTCCTGTGAGTTACAGCCAGTGAACTAACTTTTGGTGACTACTGCTCTGAGCTGAATTTGAAACGAAAAGGCTTCCTACCCATAATCTCCCTGCTAGGATAGTCAAGGAAAATATTTTGAGCCCTGAAACCTCCTTAAAGTTTATGGGTACACAGCCATCAATGTGAATCAAACTAAAGCTGTCAGTCCCAAAGGGCCACATTAGTTTTCCCGCAAAAAAAACCCCAACCTCGTAACTGTAGCACTTCTGTCCCACGCTTGGCAGGTTATTAATTTATTGTAATTTGCAGTAACCGTGACTGAGTTACATTCGTCTTTTCCCAGATGTTCTTAGGGATGAAAGCTCAAGGAATAAGCTTTTTCTGCTGTTGATGCACTGTGTGCCAAACCTCGTCTTGAGCCCCTGGCTCCTGCTGTACTTTTCTTGTGTCTGTACTGCTGCTTTGTGATAAATGAAACTTGCAGAATCACACGTAGCGTGGTACAGGAACAAGCATCTTGTCTGGGGAGCGGTCAGTGCCGGAGGCTAGAAACTTGGGTTGTGTGTACATCTGTGGAGGCTCATGTAATAACTACAGCAGTTACTGTAACTAAAGCAGAGGTGCTGAGGCTTTGATTACAAATGTCAAACAAAACGGGAAACAAAGCAAGGCTGAGGAAGGAAAAGGGCCCCGTCCCCGCATTCTCCTCCTTCCCCCTCCCCCCTGCCTCCTCGCAACGGACTGCTTTTCTTCCTTTGTTTTATTTGCTCTAAAAGCCTTTGCAGTCTTCCCTTCTTGGCACAATTGCAGAGTCCTGGGAAGCTCGGAGTTTACTCTCAGTTACACTGAAAAGCCCCAGATGGTATACATGATCATTTGTAAATAAATGAATAATCAGAACCAAAGAGCTCCTCAGAAACCCTCTACCAGCCTTTTCTAATTTTTCATAAAACGCCCCAGAAACAGATTGCATACTTCACCAGCCGACTGAAACAGCCGTGTTACCAATTTGTGTGTACAGAGAGCAATTTCATTTTTATTTACTCCTTTTTGATTACCATGAAGCTCCTTCCTCCATGCCGTGACTCCCCCTGGAAGCAGGGACATAGCAGATTCCTGGAGGAGAGAGAAGGCGTCCAAGGAGCAGCCCCTGCTGTCCCACTACATCATTTACCTGTGAACCCCTCCACCAGCTTAAACGGGAGACAAAGACCGTGGGATGGCTGAGGCTAAAACCTCTGCTTTGTGTCCCTGCTGTCCCCTGGGGCTCTGTGTCCTCCTTCTCTTCCTTCATCCAAGCCTGTGTGCCATGCTGTCAGTGCTCCACGCTGTCTGGGTGACCTGGTGTCCCTATTTGGGGAGGGCATGTTGACCCTTATGAGATGCACTTTGCAGTCTGGGCTCAGGCTGAGCACCTGGTGCCTGTTGGGGGAGATGAGAACAGGTCAGGTCTGGGGGGCATCTGGGGCTTTGAGGCACACCTTGGAGCACCAGCTCAGGTGTGGGGGACAGGCATAGAAGGATTCCTGTCATTTGTTTCCTCCCATTGGCCTTTCGGGTCTACCATCTTAAAACTGGAACAGGTTGCCCAGAGAGGTGGTAGATGCCCCATCCCTGGAAACATTCAGGACCAGGTTGGATGTGGCTCTGAGCAAACTGTTCTAGTGGAAGATGTCCCTGCTCATTGCAGGGGAAGTTGGAGTAGATGACCTTTAAAGATCCCTTGCAACTCAAACTATTCTATGAAAACTTCTATGTAGCTTTTGCATAGTTAGGTGGACAGCTGGCTCCTAAGATATTGCCATTAATGGTCCTGTTGCCCACAGGCATGAATTCATAGAGGTACCCCGGCTACCTTTAGAAGGAGCTAGTCAGGACATACATGCATGTATACATTCAGAGCATGCACATATGTGTGTATGTATATATCTATATGGGTATGTACTAAGCAGACACATATATATGTACCAGCATGCCTATACGTGCTGCCAGTCAGACATCTGAAATCAGTGTAGACATAGACAGTATTTAAGAACAAATAAGGAATTAAAGTGGTTTTATCTGCTGGATGAAGTGATGCAGTTGCATCCCACTGCCCGCAGCAGCCAGCCCTCTCTTTCGGTGGCTTAGACACGTTTCCACCAGGCTGTGGAGGCAGGAGAGGAAGCAGTTTCCCAGAAAATCCCCTGCTGTCTTGGCCTTGGCCACACGTGGGTGGGCTCTGTGCCATCCCGGCGATGAAGCAATTTCGGTGTGCTCCTCTCCCAAGTCTGCTGGTTCCTCGGACATGGTGACGTGTTGGTTGCATCAGCCGGGTCTGGATTCACCTCTGCTGAAATCAAACAGCCCGGCGGGGTGGCCACGCTCACGCTGGTGGAAAGGGTTGGGATTTTTCCACCTGAAAATGAGACCCAGTGAGTTAGTGGCTATTTTATTTATGCTATTTGCAGTAGTTTCTTTATATATGCACTAAGTTTCAGTGTGAGTGCATTTAACTCCTTTCCCAGCCAGAGGCTGCTGGAGGGAGACAGAAAGCTCCTTTCCAGAGCTCCAGGCTTCCTTGTTTTCATTCAATGCCCAGCGATGGCGTTGGGCCATCAGCGGTGCCCACGCCACATGTGTTGCCATGTTCACGACCCCATTGAACACGGGAGAGGGAAATTTAATAACTCCTCACAGACCTGCATACCAGAGCCTCCTCTCAACATCACATTAGTAAGAAACACGGAGGGGAGCCCGTAATAAATGTTACAAGGGGAAATACCTTTGACTGATAAGAAGCTGAGCAGATGACAAATCACAAAAGCCTCCAGTGAACCCCTCAGGAGGAGATAACCTTGAGTCGTACCTACATATAAAGATTAAACACCAACCCAAGCTCAGCAGAGATTTATAGAGCTTTGCAAGTGCCTTGGTTTCACTGTTTGCTTTTGTAGTCTTTTCTGGACTTTATTGTTAGTTTCTATCAGTTAATATTCTGTACAGGCCCAGGAATACAGGCGTCTCAGAGAAGTCACCCCAGAAAAAAAAAAAAAAATTATTTGAAATATTTTACAAGGAGATTTTATGGATCGATATCCCCAGCAAATGAGAAAGATAACCAGGAAAGGGCACAGTACACCTGCGAGCGAGGTTGTGCAAAGATATAAACAAAAAAAAAAAAGGAGGATAAAATATACTGACGTGTTTGAGCTTACTGGCTAAATCTGGTTATTCATTCCTCCGTAAGTGGCAGTCCTAGTTATTATGGGCTATATATTTTTTGCTAAGGCAAATACGTGAGGCAGTAAATGCCTTTGTTAGTATGCTTCAACAGGAAGGGTAGTGGCTACTGCAGCTATTCAGGGCCCCTTGGGGAAAATACCCATGGGTTAAAAAAACTGTGGCCAGTTACGGACTAGGTCGAAACCTGGGAGAACATTCTGCCTAATGGCTAAAGTGAGAGAGGAAGGACCTGAACTGATTAGGTATTATTCTGTAAACACTATTTACTGTGAGAGAGACAAAGCCCTGGCACAGGTTGCCCAGAGAGGCTGTGTAGTCTCCCTCCTTGGAGATATTCCAAAGCCTTCTGGACATGGTCCTGGGCAACTGGCCCAGGGTGGCCCTGTTTGAGCAGAGGTCCCTACCAACCCCAAGCCTTCTGTGATTCTGTCATTTCTTGCTCAATTACACTCGCTCCAGCTTCACTCAATTGTCTTTGGTTCTTTATCTATCAAAAGGGCATAACTCTGCATGATTTATAGAGATGGGAGGGCTGCTAAGGGACATGTTTCCACGGTGTGCACCACAGGCATTACTGAAGAGGCCAATTACATCCAAGAGAGGTCTGCCCCGTAGAGCTGGCTCTCTTTGGAAAGGACAAATACTCAGTGACCACCAAAATTTGGCTCCTCTAGCCTCATCCTTTCAACTCCCAACCAAAACCTCACACCACCGGGTCACAGACAGTACAGCGTGTCAGAGTTGAACAAGCAGGTCTTTCAGCCAAACCTCCCGTATGGGTGTGCTTCCCTAGTGCAGGCTGGTGAGAAGGAACGGCATCGTAAATCCGTGAGTGGAAGTCTGCGCTGCCAGATCTCCATCCAGGAGGCGGGCAGTCTCCCCAGGTTCAAGGACGATGCCAATGCATCAATTGGTTCTGCACGTAGAGAGGGGAACCCAGGCTTATCTGATCCAGTGACTCAACGTGCAAAGTTGAAGGTGGCTACCAGCGGCTGCTCCTCGTCACACTCGCCGAGAGCCAGGCGTGCCCCGTACTGTGTACAAAACACCACGGGCTGACTTTTCACTCCAAACAGACCATTCAATAACAAAGCGGGGGGTGAAAAAAGGAAGGGGAGGGATTAGATGACAATTGAGCTGTTGTTTGTGCAAGTGGAAGAAATAACTTTTCAGGAACAGGCCATGGGTCAGGGCAGTGGACCATGTGGGCGTTTGCTGGAGAAGGCAGACTAAACAGGCAGTGATGCGTTTTATACTTATGGCACTGTTGGGAGAAAAAAATTATATTAAACACACAAAGGACACTGAGGAAGAACAAACAACTTATTGTGCGGAAAGCAAAAGTGTTTTGGAAGGGCCGGGAGGACTATCTGATTTTTCAATTCATCAGCGGTTTGAAAGACTCAAGATCTGTTCTAGCATAGCTTAGGTTTAGACACGTCTCTTGATAAGGCTTAGAAGCCTCCAAATCAAATCCCTTTGTTTACTTGTTTCTCTGCTTGTAACCATGTAGCGCTATGTTTTTTATTAGATAAATGATCATATCAGTTAAAAGCAAGCGGATGGAAATGCAAGGGAAAGGGAAAATTCACATTTAAAGAGAAATTTCACCAACAAGGCCAAAGCGCAGCTCCAACCCGATACCCACAGTTGTCCTTGACTGGCTCAAAAATAAAGGGAGCTTCTTTGCAGAAGGGCCAGACAGGAGGGAGAAGCCCACGGGCCTCAAACTGTCCCTAGGAGCAGTTAGAAATACCAACCCTCCCCAGCTAAGCATGAAGATGATGTCTCCAGTGGCCCCCTCGGTAGCTGTTTCTTTCCTTCACGGGCACAGGGGGAATGAGGGGAATGAATCCCCTCTCGGCTGCAGGGGAGCCTGTGCCAGCTTCCCCACACACGGGGAAAGGAGAAGGCAAGAAGCCGAGAGACACACACGTACAACTCCATTTTAAAGTACTTAGGGGAAACTCAGATTATACAGTAATGCAAAATATTTTTATATCATCCCAGGACATTTTTGTTTATACTGCTGAGGGCTATTTTATTTGTTCCAGTTTTGCCACAGATGCACAAACACTGTGAAAGGAGAAAGAATGTCTACTCTATATGATGGCTTTAAAAAAAAATAATCAGAAAAGCAAGTAAAATCCATTTCTTAAGCAAACATTTCATTACAAAAATCACTATATGTTTATAGAAAAGATTTTTTAACAAAGGTTTAATTTAAAAAAAGTTAATAACTGGGTATTCCAGAAGGTTTGAGTCATCCACAGTAATAATTAGGGGGGTTTGTTCCATACAAAATGCTTTATTTAACCTTCATGCCTCCATTCAGATAATTATACAAATGCATACATTTAAAGGTTTAAACTCTATTTCAATTCACAGCTCAATTCATAGGAAAGTTGAATACAGAAAAGCAATGCACCAACAAAATATGTCTGAGACACCATTAAAAACGATAACACTTGTTCATTTAAATCTTTGAGAATAGACTGGAATAATCATCCTCTGACAGAATTTCCTTAGGGGACTCCCTTTACATTATCATAGGGCAAAAATCACCATTTTACAGTAAGAGGAAAAAAAGCTCTGAGTATATTTACAATACATACACTATACATAAATACAAGAACAACACTTACATAATATTAATAAACTTATAACATAGGTGTTGCCTAAACACTACATAGTATATAAATGCAGAGGAAACAATTGGGAAATTAGATGTCCAGATGATTACTTTTATTTTTGAAGAAAAGTAATTTTTGCATTTAAAAGCTTTTGAAAAGAAGGCAAAAGAAAAGACTTAAGAAACTACTGTGTTTTCTTGCTAGCACTGGTATTTTCAGTCCTTTTAAGTGTAGGACCTCAATCAACACTATTATCTCTATGGGGTTACCAATCATGACCCTCCCTTTTTGCATCTTACCTAGGAAAAAGATTGAGGCATCCTACATACTAATTCCATCGCTGTGAAGCTTCAGTTCCAAATTAATCACTTTGTAAACTAAGGGATGTTTTTGTATTTTTACACAGGAGGATCAAATGAACACTCATTGGTACATACAACAATAACGACCTAATTTGATTAGAAGGAACAATTTGGGGCCAAATGCAACCCCATCCTCGGGATTTTATTCAACTAATGCCATAAGGGAATTTGCTTCTTCCATAAGTGACTTGGCCAAGAACGATATTTTTCATTATTATTGTTTCTTCCTAAACACAGCTGAAAGAACTTTCCTATTTAATGGTATTTTTGACCCCACATGTTGACAGCAGTGTCCAAATCTCTCTTTCACTTGAAGTGTATGAATGTGTGTGTGTGTGGGTTGAAGGTCTTAAGGCTGATGGTGCATGAAACTTAAGCAATTCATTACTACCTCTGCATATATTCTATTGTGAGTGCAAGTGGGAGATACAACTTGGTAGAGAGAGTGAGCAGGTCAAGGGAGCACACTGTGTCGGTGTTCAGGAGAGAATTTACATTACCAAGGAAGCAATGTATAGGATGATAAGGAAAGAAATGACCTATGGGGTTTTTTTTAATGAAAAATAAGATACAAGTGTAGCAGTGAAAAACAGTTTGAACCAGAAATGACAAACATGAACTTTGAATTTTGAAAAAGATTAGTTCAGCCATGAAGATTATGGCTCAAACTGTCTTCCCAAAGAAGCTCTTTTACACCTAGAAAAGGACGGGTGGGGAGGAAAGCAGTATCTGAACCTATTTCTGTATTTCATGGCTCATGCTTAAGATAGTCCATCACAGCCACCACCTGTGGTCCCCTCACAGTCACTGAACTATTGTTTTTCAAATGTGGAGGTCACAGCATGGAGTAAGGTTTAGCATGTCAATGTGGCAACCACCATTTACCTCATCTTCTATAACAGAAAGCATCTTGGCTCACTGAAACTTTTAAGACTGAACTGGGCAAGATGTTGCAGGTCACACATATGGACAACAGGACCTCAAACAATTTTTTCTATTCTTATTTTCATAATAGCTAAAATGCACGTGCCTGGTTTTGCTTGTCTTGAGGACTGAACAACTGTGTACTGAACAATTTAATAAAAACTACTACAAGGGCAACTCAGTTTATTTCACAATTTAAAGCCAGTAAGCACAAGCTGCTACAGAGCTACGCTGGCAAATCAGTAAAATTGAGGAAAATACCCTAACTCTGTATTTGTTTTTCAGAATGAAGGAAAAACAGCTGGCTCATTTTGGGATGGTGAAGACAAGGTGCCCTCTCCTACACAAGAACTAACACACTCGGGAGTCAGCCAAACCTCCCAACACTGGAAGTTTCTCAGGGTGCCTCCTTGTTGCTGCTTTGGAACAAAGAACCAAACCTTCCTCCTCCAACAATAGCTCAGGTACGAGGTAAGAAACCTCCTTTGTCCTTCTGATGACACATCCCCTGGTGCCCTTCTAAAATCCCCAGCGTGAATTGTCTTTTATTATGCGCTTAATATCTGGAGATTAAACTCAGGATGGCAGAATAAGTACATGCATGTTCTGATGGGCTAATTTCCACCGGTGGCTAACATTTAAAAGTAAGTTGTTACTAAACTAATGGTCTTGTCACATGATTAAGCAACGTGCATAAAAGCCGGGATTTTACATGCAGGCCCATGTGCTTTTTTAAAATTTTTTTTGCACCTGCACTTTCTTTTGCACATGAGCATCTTTGCGCACACCCAGCCCTGCCTCAATGAATAAAACCCAAACACCCATCCTCCCACTCCAGCAGCAACCCAGCGATGCCAGGAAAAGCCAAGGCAAAATCTGGAATAGTTTAAATAGAAAATTCTGCCTGGATAAATGACAGGGTCAAATTTAGAGGATGGAAAGCAATCTTTCTTGGCAAAGGTATTAGGACAACCAATTACATTCTGATCTCCAATAAATTCATTTTTAGAAACAGAAGAAGCATGAGGGATGGCATTACACTGCTATTTTAAGAATCCATTAGCAGCAGTTAATATTTTTATTTTACAGAAACCTATCAGATTAAAAAAAATGGAAAAAAAAAAGAGTGGAAGAGTCACAGCTGGCTATTTTCTTGTAAGCTCAATTAGTCTATCCATGCAAATGTTTAGTCCACTCAATATAAAAATCTCCTTACTCCATTTTAGGAATATCTACTTCTTGTTTGCTATTCCAATAGTCTCTAAACTGATAGTCCCCAAAAGAAAGAAAAGTGAAATATTTTGTCCGCTCCTGAAGTCAAACAATTCTAAAATTGTATCAAATACTATGAGCATTATATGACAAAGAGAAAGGAGACACAAGGTGAACTCTTCTGTTTCCAGAGTTCGATGCAGAGGATTTTTCAAGAGAATTCCCATTCTACCATACACCCCAAAAAAGCTCTGTTGGGCTTATTGCTGGTTTTTGGATTATTTTACTAGAGAATACCCTGGACAGATGGGCACATCAGACACAAATTAGGAAGAAATCCCCTAAAACACTGCTTGACAATGACCTCCAGTCACATCTACTGAGAATCAATATGGATATGAGGCCTTGGTAAACTAATATTCATTTTCTTCCTACAAGAATATGACAGATGCTATCTGAGAAAACAACTAAAACCTCTAACCCATTATCTCAACATGTGAAAATACAAATGGCACTTTGTGTTTGTTTCTGTGCTGCATTATTGTTCTCCGAGTAACATTTCATTTTCACCTTATTGTTAACAGAATCCCTTAAGTTATTGCTGTGTAAAAGTATAGGAACATCCCATCAGTCCTAATAACAGGCACTTTCAGTTTCTGTTTCATCTTTTAAAATAGATTTTAGGCAATCTTGCTGAAGTGTATGTGCATTTTAAATGTCACAACTGTCCTGCTACAATTGATTTTGTTGACATGCTACTGCACCTTGAAGACTAAACTCCCCTGGAATTGGCAAAGAGCAGCTGCCTATTTCAGCTCTGCAACTTTTATTCAAGTTGTAGTCAGGGAAATACAAGAAGAAAGAATCAAATCAAAAGAGAAGAATCAAATTCAAAAGAATCAAATGAGTTTGCTGTTACTGTATCTGCAGTTCACTGTAAAATGCCAGAAGAAAAAAAAAACAACAACAAACCAACACAAAAACCCCCAAAACCTTTCATACGGTTTTCATTTTGATTAAGTGTTTTTTTCCTTTATTCAGCCAAAGACATTCTGAGTGTTGACTTACTTGACACTGAAGGACTCAGTATGATTTCCCTATATTGCACACCATCTGCGGAACAGCAAAGAAGTGGCCACTCCATTTTGCAGAGAAAACATGCTCTGACAAAACAGAATAATTTACATCTTATGTTTTGTGTTTAAGCTTGGCAAGGCATTACCTTACCATTTTTTCCTGATGAAAAGCAAAGGATTTTTAAAAATGTACTTCATTCAACCTATTTACACCCCATGTAAAATTGTGAGTTTGAAAATACTTTTCACTATCACATATATTACAGAATAGTTAAACTGTTACAAGTATAGTAAAATACTTTCAAGGTATTTCGCTTTCTAAAGATGCAGTATCCTTATAGCTACATTTGTGTATTAAAACCCGATTCACTGCAGCAATTGATCAGAATTTAAGCATTTTTAAGGTACCATTGGGCTGGTCTTCATATGTTACACAGTGACTGTTACGCTATAACGGAACTGTGAAAATATAACAATCTTTATAAATTCCTTTGTGCGCTTCTCCGGTTATAAATCACAGGCAAAGGCACAGTACAATGATATGAGCTGGTTTCTTAAGAAGGTAGTATTTCCTTTTACAGTGCTTATTTCCAATTCTTCTTTTTCTGATTATTTTTTTTTTAAAATAGATTTATTACCTGCGTCTGGGTGGAGGCATGTGGAAGTGCTGAGGTATATGTGCACGGGTGTGTGGATGCGCATAAGGGAGTAGGGCAGATTGACTGACCCAAAAGTCTTTAGGCTTGTCTGCTGTGGAAGATGCAGTTTCACACACTGACCTTTCCAAATTGAAGTTCAAACTAAAAAATAAGCAGGATGTTGCTGGTGAAACTTACTCTGATTTTGAGGCACCCACCTTCAATAAAGAAGAAAGAGATTTTTTCCATTAAACAGCATTTATTATCAGAAGATAAATTTATAAATGGCAACTAGAATACATTTTCAATGTATAATGGAAAACGACTTATGATCACTGTTATTCCCATCATTAAAGGGGAGGAAGGTTGTCCGGCTATTTCTCCACGCTCTGCACTGTGAGTTTACCCCAAACATCAACATCACTGATGCCATTTTTAACACTGTTAATTTTGTTATACATTACTCCAGCAAATAATCATATATACAAGTCAGTCTAAATCTAATTAATTTTGTAAGCATGATAGAGAATAAGGAATACTGCATCTTCATCCCCAGGTAAAAACTGCTGTTGCAATGAGCCAATTTTACAGTGCTGAATAGAACAGGTGCTCAAAAAATAATGACAATTTAAAATTTAAAAAGTTTTGTATCAAAGCTGCTTGCTCATTACATTCGCCTATAATGCTGGCTACTGTGATTTCCTGACAAATCCATTGGATCCTTCTAGAAAAACCTGACACTTTGTGGCACAGTATGCCCTGTGAGCTGTAATGGGCATGGGTTGATTACTACCCATCCTTTACTCACACTTAAAAGCATAAATCACTGTCTTTCTGAAAGAACGGGACACCGCATATTTATCTCTCCCAACTGCTTCGTTAAGATGGACCTACTGTATTGTGTCAAGATGAGATCCAGTACTTCTGCATGCTATGTATGATGTAGGCCTTCAACACAGTTATGAAATGTCATGGACGTGTGATGGGATACCAGGATTTTTGAGGAAACTATCTTGGAGCAATCACCCTTGGTCTCTGCACAAGTTTGGCAGGTCTGAACTGCAGCCACTGATGGAAGGACACCCTGAGAATCTGGGGGACATCAGCTCCACATCCAAACATCCTCCTCCCACAGGGTAACTTCTCTTGAAATACTTCTGAAGGGGAAAACTAACCTGAAAGCAACCTCACAGGGCATTTGGGGTCAACGTCTGAGGGTGCGGGTATGAGTATGAAACTTGCCAAGAACGAGGCTGAGTAGCTGAAACCCGGTGGTGGACTGCTGCTGGTTGTGTAAGTTGTCTAGGGGTACCAGGAGCACAAAAAGCCCTTACACACAAGCTGGAGAGGTTGAGGATACACTTCCTGCCTGTAAAATAAGAAAATTTAGCGTACATGGCTTTACCTTTTTGGCTTCATTCTGTTACCATCGACACGCTCTGTGCCTGTGTCCCTTGGTGTGAGTGCTGCTCTAACCCTGCACCACTTTGGGGTTCCTTGAATAAAACCAGACCCTCTTTCTGCTGCAGTGTTTCCTGTACATAAAGTACTGGGCAGCCAGCTGAAAGACAAGTAATTAACACAGATCAACCCCAACCTCAGGAGATCGGCCTCCCAGGGTCTGTGATACATACGCTCCTCCTTGGGGCAATTCAGAGCTGAATACCAAAATTTAAGGCCTCTCAATTTCTTTCGGAGTAGTTTTTCTCTCTTCAATGACTACAGGGGAAGCCTAAAGAGGACACTGGTCTCTCCCAGTTATACCCTGCCTTTGTGAATAACTTCAGGGACAGTTTCACTCACTGCTCCTCTTGTGTGTTAACAGAATGGCCTTAAAGAGTTTCTGGTCAAATATACTTAATTTTCTGTGACAGAAAAAAAAAAACCAAACCAGATTGTAAAAGGAATTCTGTATGCCATAGGTCCTTCGACTGAATTACTGCCATTCAAGTAATTAGGCAATAAAATGCTCTTGGGCAGGAAAATAATTTTATCAATTGACTTCCACCTGACCTGACTTCTTTCCCTAAACGCTGAGAATGACAGATCCATTGAAGGGGACAATATTGAAGTATATCAAAGACAGACTTCAGATGCAATCCATGAATCATCTCACGCACAACACCGACAACCAGGTTGGGGTTTTTTTATCCAACAGCAGTGTTACTGCTGGAAAAAACCCAGTTCTGCTGCCCTGCAATGCCTCATGGCCCACCCAGGAGCCCTGATCCATCACACGGACACTCAGCACCTTTGCTTCATTCCTGATTCGGAGCCGGACACTAAAATGTTGACTAATTTTGTGGAAGTTCATTACCAGTGCACTCAATGGCAATCGATAGAGGCATTTTTCCCACAATGGCTGCCAATAATTTGTCTTGGGTTTCTCTGATGGCTGCTTATCACAGGGGAGCCTGAGCCTTAAAGTTCTTCTTTCAGAGAGCTGATAAACTATCCAATACTGTGTAAAATTAGGAACGTATGTAAAGACAATAAAATTTGGGGGCCTGTGACTGCTGTTATAAAGTATCATCCCAGTCTTATTAGTCCTCAGTTAACTGCAATTGCTTCCAGTATTTGTATGGGTACTCTGTGCTGCTTTTTTTTTTAAAGATTACCTCAATTTCAGAATCCCCTTAACATTACCACTGTTACTTCAGGAATCAGAAATTAATTCAGACTGGTCAAACATTTAAAAATGAACAAGTGGCATCACAAGTTTAATCTGTGCAATTCCTGGAACCAAATATTCATAATTAAATGCATTGCAAAAGACCTTTATGTATACATCTTTCATCTCTAAGCTATAAAAATCTCAACAGTTAAAAAATCTTGCTAAGCCTGCTCTTTGTCAAGTTTAGCTGAATAGGCAGATCCTTTGGAGGAAAGAAAACAGAAAAACACTATTCCCTTCATATGAACAATTGATGACTAAGAGTTTCTCTCTTTCCTACATAATTCAATTAATACAAATTGGTGCATAATTATAGGGCTGTATGGGAATGATCAGGAATTTCCTTTTATTTAATCTGAAAAGGCTTGGATTGAAAATCCCAGCAGAGCAGCCACTGGTACCCATATAAAGGGCCATTTATATCATACTAGACAGCTGGCAAAATCTCGTTATTCCCTAACTCCCAGGGAGAAACCTAATGTCTTGCAGAGCACCTCTGCAGAACCATTTCTCCTTCCTACGTACAGTTCACCCCCTGACTCCTTAACAATCATCTCTTTCCTTTATCTTTCTTGCTTTCCAGACACAAGTATTATGGTGAAGGAAATGAAAGCACTTAATTGTGGTACCTAGCAGGTCAGTGAAACCATCAGAAAGATTTAAGTTAAATGATCTTACGTGCTATTCCTGCATATCCCCCCCTTCTGTTGGTGTGGAGTAAATTATTGTCTCGAGAGCAATTTTACTCATTATTGCTTTTTCTCTGCAAGAGATGCAGCCGTTTCTTCTCTGTTTTGTTTTGTTGGTACATTCAATTCCATTTCATGAATTGCTACAGCACTAACCTTGGTACCAGTGAGTACAAGATCTGACTCGTGTTCAAATACTGGTCGTGGGGAAGAGAATACCTGCATGAAAGAAAACTGCACTTTGAGAACGGGGTAGTAGTTTTTAGATGGGCTCTTTCTATACAAATCAGAAAACGGTTCTAAGTAAGTCCATGGTAAAATATAGATACTTAATATTGTACTTTCAGCAGAAATGCTGCTGCCCCTTTGTTTATTTTACAGACTTCAACAACAACGAAAAGAAAAGGAAAAAAAATAAAAGAAAAAAAGGTTAAATGGCTGGTGTCCTCTAGGGCATAATGACAAATCGTGGTACAATATTAAAATGCCACCATCGTTATTGCAAAAAAAGTCTGCTCAAGTGACCCTTCAGCTCCAACAGCAGGACCTCTCTGGCAGAATCTTCATTCCTACTCACAGGCAGCTTCTCTGTAGCACAGCTCGGGCGTAACGCTGACACCGGCCAGGTGGTACTCGAAACAAGGGGAAAAGATGGGATAATAAAGGTCTAGCGGTCTTGCTCTCATCATCAACACCATCATCATCTCGGTTTGCGGTACCTAATCCTCCAATCAGCAGTGATTTTTCAGGAACAAAATGTCCGACAGCTGAGAAAACATACAAGCTATAAACATTTTTTTCTTTTTTTTTGTCAAAGGACGCAGCATGTAAAATAATGCCCATTCCTGTAGCATTTCGGCTGCTATTTTCCAGGTGATTGTGATGACACTTTCAGGGGGTAGCCATGCTGAGGGGGCAGACAAGGTTAACTTCAGATGGCGAGGAGAAGAGTGGCACTTCTTTTCCTGCTTTATTTATTTTATTTTTTTTTAAATTTCTGTTATTATGTTGTTTGGGGTTTTTTTTTTTTGTTTTGTTTTGTTTTGTTTTGTTACGGACATCAGGGAAAGCCCTGTCTGTTAACACTGTAGAAGGAGATTCAGCCCTGCTGAATTCACTCCGGGTAGTTAAGAGACCCAGCTCTTAAACTCGGCTGGAACGGGGAGCTGGTTCCTCAAACCAGCATGTGCCTGCGGCGGTGGAGCGCCAGGTGATCGGAGCGGGAGAAGCTGCGGTCACAGTCTGCACACTTGAATGGCTTCACTCCCGTGTGCTTGCGGTAATGCCTCGTCAGTTCGTCCGAGCGAGCAAACTTCCAGGTGCAGCCTTCCCAGGTACATTTGTAAGGTTTTTCTCCTGGGAGAGACAAAAAAAAAGAAAGAGGGGAAAGGAAGGAGGGGAGGGGTGGGGAGGAAAAAAAAGCAGGTGGTGATTTTCCCCTCTTAATTCCCCGCAACTTCCCCCCCATCCCGCAGGCTTCCCGTGGACACCCACCGCCCAGGGGTTGCTTTAGGCCAAATGACACAATTAGCAGGTACCAAATCTGCTGAATATAAGGAAAGGGCCTCGAGATCTATCATTCCTGTGACATTCACATGACTAAGAGAATCAAGAGGATTTGCAGGCAACAGGGTAGATCAACAGGCAACAATATAGATTCTACCTTGCAGGGGTGATGCGGGAATTAACATCAGGACAAAGTGCTGTGTAATTATTCTCATGATTACCATACAAGTTTGCTACCCTCATCTCGTCAGGTCACACTTTCTCCCCAAATGACCAGATTACCCGCTATTTCAGCCACTTATCACAGGCTGCAACAGACTTCCAATTATTTTTATGAAGTTTATGAAGGCTTCTAAGTATTTGTGCAAACTGCTACGGGACCGTTCTTAGCAAGCTGATAAAAATGAACTACAATTTCCCAATTAAACATAAAAATTCAATCTGCAAAACGTCCTCTTTATTTATTGCACTTACTTTCAGTAAAATTCATTTTGCGCATGTTACCAGGAACGATGTAAAGTTTTAAAATATATTCAGCCACGGGACTTGCACAACACTGTTGATAGATACCCCTTTACTTTAATGAGATCAGACTTGGGCTAAGTGTAGATTTTCAGAAAATCTCACCCTCTGCTTTTTATTTAAAGGCAAGCAGGATGCATGCCCCATGTTCTGCGTCATAGAGGAAAAGGTTAATACAGCAAAACTGGATTTTGTGCTTTCATAAAGGAAAATGTTGTAAAACTCCATTTTTGACACATTTGTAGGCTATCCTGATTTGTGATTTCTATCACCAGCCCTCGACGTCTTCCATCTTAAACGCTCTTGGCAGTTACCTTGATCCCACAGTCAAGCATGCACCGAAAAGGAGGAGGGGAAACTGTGTGAGGTCTGTATGTATCTTCCTTTGGTGTGTCAAAAATGATTTTTTTACCTCCCCTTCCAAAACCAACTAATCACAACCACGACAACAAAAGAGCATCTCTGCAACAACTGTTTCCTTCGTCAGGCACAATCATTCCACAGTTATTTATTATCTCTTCTGAATCACGAGCAGCTTGCAAGAAACTATTTCAATTGCACGACCCAGTGACGCAACACTTGCCCTGTCGTAGGCAGCACCTCCCTCCATGCGTCTCTTCAAAAGTCAATAAAATGCTTTGCCCTCGGTTTCAAAAGAAAATTCCCCAGTAAGAATATCATCACAAAGTTCAAACAGCCCTGAAAAGTCCAGCTGAAAGAGCTACTGGAAGGGAACTGGATGCTGTACAGGCATGTCAGCAGGGTTGTTAGCAACATTTGAGCTCCTTGGCTTGGTACCTTCTGTGTGCCATCTGGGCTGTGCTGCAGTTTTGATGTCAGGAGGGGGTGGGAAACAGTTGCTGTGAGGAGAACCCAGCGATCCAGGTTCTGAGGTGACCACAGCCCATAGCTTCCCCAGCAGCAAACTTATCCTCGATAATTTTACAATCCTCAGCCCAAGCACAAAGCACCAAAAATCGTTCATTGCCCCTGGGCGGCCACAGCATTGGGCACCTGGAATCTGGCAGCGGCCATGAGCTGGATGGGCACCACCTACACGGCAGATGGTGGGTTGTACGCTCTTGCCAATGATAAAGAGCTACAAAACGTGCTCAGGTTCACCACCGAACTGCCTTACACGCAAACCCCTGCCACAAACAGTTGGTGCAAAGCACTGGTCAAATATAGCAGTACCCCCATCCAACTTGGCAGGTCCATCCTAATGTCCTCATCCCACCACATCTCCAGTTTCCAAGTGGAGCGCTTGCCCTGCCCATCCTCAACCTACTTTTTAAAAATCTCTTTTTATTTAAGACTCTGGACACTGCCACGGTTCGTTTCTTTGATCACAGAGACTTACAGAGCAAAATGTGGGGATACTTCTTACGCTTTGGACTCTTATTTAAAAGCATCTGAAATTCCAAGTCTCCTACTATGAGATCCTTCCCCTGAAATAGCCTCTTTGGCACACAAAACCCTGGATCTTCTTTCCCTTGGTAGAAGACAAATGGAGAACCCAATGCAGGAAGCGGTGGTTGGTGAAAGCGAAATACCAGAAACAGTTTGTTCCTCCATTAAAACAGCATCACTTCAGGTCACTCAGCTGGTGTTCCCAGGTGTTGATTCCAGCCTCCCTCCTCAATGAGTCCTGCTTACCCAGCCCCTATAGAGCTATATGTAAGAGACAGGCCTAACCACATTCCTCTCAAGCTATTTACACCACTGAAGGAAAATCGCTCTTACAAGCTCAACCTAGGAAGACCTTTCATTATCTTCAATTAAATCTTTGTGTATAGGATAAGAAGGAAAAACAGGCAAAGTCACATTACTCTGAAGACATTCATTCACTCACACGCACCTTAAAAAAGCCACTGTAAAGAAAACTGTGAAAGATACGATTTTTTCATTAAGATTAAACAACAACATTTTAGGCAAACCTAATTTTCAGAAGAAGAATAACACTATTATTTTTCTGCTAAACAACCACATCAACGTGTGGATGGACAAGTGCTACAAAAAAAATGTTCTTCATAGGCAATACTATACTAACTCTTAACCTTTTGTTTGGTAACAAGCCAGACATGAAGACTGACCACTGAGTTTGGAAAGATCAGAAGATCCAGGAGTTCTAAGGATGGAGAAGGGATCTCCCAGAGGATGGAAAGCTGGTGAGAGGTATCACACACCAGCTTTGGCTGATGAGCTCGAGCTCTTATAGCTGAAATTCTAAGTACAACAAACAGATCTCAGCACAGCATCCCAGAAAGCTGTGAGTGAGGAGTGGACAAAACCAGTTTGCTAATGGGAAGAAACTAGCCCCAGTGTTTATATGTATCCACATATCTATCTCCATTTCAAGACTGGATTGCAGTGGAGTTCAAGTCAAATACTCAACCATTTTGACTCATGCACTTCTGCCTCTGTGCGAGCACTTGAGTTTAAGTGTCTAAGAAACTCTCAGGGTTCAAAGGGTGGGCACGTTTTGGCTCCTTCAGTGGCTCGACAGCCACGGGAGCAAGGATTCAGAGTTACTGTCACACAACCAGACACCCAAATCCTCATTCAGCTCTAAGGAGAAAAAACAGGTGGTGTGTCTCTTGCCCAGGGTAGTGGAAACATGGAAACAAAGGAGAAGACAAAACAGTGGACATGGTAGTATAGAGAACTGCAGAGAAAGAACCTGTGGTAATTAACATGAGAAGAAAAAGAAAATTGCAAAAAAGATAAAAACCTGTTAGTCAGTTCAATCTTCTGTGTCTGTAAAGTGTTAGGTTTAAAGAAGCTACCCATTTAGTAATAAATGCCTTTAGCTGTTAATGTTTTCACGGGAGCTGACCCACTACTTTCACAGCTGTTTTTGAGAGCTCTATTGTCCCAAAACCTGACAAAAAGATCCCCAAACACAGCAAAATTGTATTCTGATGCTATTCCACAGCTTTGTCTTGCAATACATGGACAGTGAATAGTATGCCATGACAGGCATTTACACGGATCAAGTGGGACCCTGGAGCATGAAAACGTTCTTCCAGACAGTTCCCTGTAGAAAATGAGTATTTTCTATTGTTTGGGGAAGTTAATTATGAAGTTTTAAAGGTATGACTCAGTGTTCCAAATGGAACTAGTCATTTTTTTAATCTTCTATTAACAAAACAGCTATTTCTAAGAGCCCTTCAAAACCTTGCCTTTTGTAGTCCAGATGCCACAACCCAAATTATTTTAATTACTTTTACCATATTATTTTTCCTATCCTATCATGACTCCTCTCACTTAAGCACTTAAGAACATAGTTACAATGGTTACTCATTAAATCTCCCTAAACTCAAGCAAATAATGAATTAATAATGCTGAATAATGACCACTGTTCAGCCAATCCTTGCAAAATTTTTCCACCCTCCCCACAGCCCAACATCTGTCTTCCCATATCCTTATTCATGTACTCTTAACATCTAGAAGATCATTCGCCCAAGGAAATAAATGTCTCTCAAACTTTTTACTTTACATATATGTATTCCTTAAAAAAAAAAGCCCTGTGTGGGTACCAGTAAGAGACGATGCCACGCAGCAGATGAAGGGACCGGGGTCTGTTCTACCCTGGGCAAGATTTCCCACGTGGTATGTTACTCAGCAGTTATCCTCTGCCCATCAACTAGCTGGTATCATGGTATTTGATGCCAGATGCTTCAAAGACAGGCACCACAAAACCACCATGTAAATAGTTATGGGTTATTCCGCTAGCAGAGAAACTGCTCTGGAGCTCCAGGAAACAGAACTGGGCTTATGTTCCCTAGGCAAGGAACTTTATTTACTGCAATTGCAGATGCCCTATGTACTTGTGTATTATTTAAGCTTCATTTATTCATCAGTTTATTCAGCAGGCTCTTGGCAACCATGTCATTGAGGAACAATGAGGTAATACCGTTTACTACCACAACAGAAAAAAATCCCAGTGATAAAGTTCTAAACTGATTTTCTCTCTCTGGCTTAAACTCATCTCTCTCTCTGGTATTACAGGTGAGTGCCGTGTCCCTTCTTATTTGTGTCCTCTTCAGACATTCCCATCTATCCCATTTTTCTGCATGTGGAATTGTCACCATGACTCTGAGTTATTACGACACTTCTCTGCAGCCCCTTCCTGTAATGGTACTTGGTATTTTGAAACAACCAAAAAAATTTTATTCCAAGTAAGAGTCAACTAGAAAATAAACATAAGGGACTGTTCAAACCTACAGGTGTAGCCATCAGAATTTTCTGTATTTAAGTTTTCATGTGAAAAGCCACGTGCTGTGAAAGAGTCACATGCTGAAATTCCACTTTTGAGAAAGACCAGGTTAGAAAAGCACTTGGCTCATCTGGAAACTTGGTTTATAGGTTTATGTAGTGTTTCCAGACTGGGAGGGTAGGAGCACAGGGGGGATGCTGTCCCTCACTCCATTCGCAACTTAGAACGGGTTTGAGCCAAACTTGCACACTTTAATAGGTGGCACCTGCCCAGACCTGCTGGCTACAGCCACGTCTTTATACACTCCATTTCTACTGCCCTTACTCTTGGGTGAGTATTCCCCACATAAAACCAGAGTGAGGTCTTAAGGGTTTAGCCCATAACAAGTCAAAAGAAAAAAAATAATCCAGCAAGCATGCCTCTGCCTACGTTTGATGTTGTTAAATTTTCCAATCAAAGTCAACAAATCTGCAGCTTTGCAGGGTTGAGGACATCTCCTGGTAATTCCTGGTTTGGTTTCTGCTACAGGGTATTATGCAATATATATAAGGTGTATTTATGTCAGCTGGTTTCAGCTCCCACGTAAACACCAGAATTGTTCTGAAACATATGGGACAGTCACATTGCACCCATACTGACAGGACTCTTGAAAGGGAAATCATAAATTCAAACCCACAAATGATGGCTAATTAGATTTTGCACTTCTACTAAACATAAGCAATTTCAGGCAGAAGAGAATCTTTTTACAGCAAAAACACTATCTGGTAATGAGTATCCTCAGGCACTCCCAGAGGAACAGGGCAGCTCAGCTTTTAGACACAGGGGAAAGGGAAAAACGACAACTCTTACGTTTTGTGTGATATTTTTATTAGTATAATTTTTTAATGAAAAAACATCAGAGCACTTATAAAGCACTTTCCAACTTCAAAATGCCTTATAAAGCTTTTTTTTTTTTTAAATGTAATCCTTCATAAGTCTGCCTTTGCAATAGCACTGTGTAACAAATAACATGTCCATTCTGCAGGTAGGAAAACCAACAGAGGGAGCATCAGCAACCTTCCCAAAACTGCGGAGAAGGTGAAGAGCAATGCTGTGACTCACATGTTAGAACATCTTATTTTCTGTAATGAATCTGCAGTTTCCATTCAGTTTCAATCCCTTTAAAAGTTTGAAGTATTTTCAATCATTTTCATGCAAAAATCCAATTCAATTATTTAGATGTTTTTCTAAAGGTCATTTGGGGTCTCTGTCTCCAAGTTGACGATTCACTATTATCTCTTTGGTGAACATCTTGAATTTGACTTTTGTGTTTCAGTGTTGTCAAAATATGCAAATAAAGTATATTTCTGGGAATAAATTAAAGTTTCGTATCAGTTGAGCAAGTCTAAGAAAACAATTTCTACAAGCAGAACAGGAACATACTGTGCTGCTTGTGACATGTCTTGAAATTCAGGTTTTTTATTCCTTGTTCTCAGTCTGACTTAGGCAAAGCGCAGGGACACGGTTTCTTCATGTGAAAAAAAAAAATTCTTCAATCCAAAAGCACAGTGACAACCTCCACTCCAAAACAAGAGACACTTTTGGCAGCTCTTGAACCAGTTATTTGCAAGCTCCACTTCTGACAATTCAGGCCCAAGCCCTTTTCCTGCAACACAACACACAAACTGTCTTTTCATTTCACTGCACTGCTGAGCTTGGGTCCTGTTTGCCATCCTGGCCCTTCAACTCACTCCCTTCTGCAAGACCAGCACTAATTCAGTGACGTTATCTCTCTCCTTCTGCTATTGTCCCACATGCCCCTCTAGATATAACAGCTGCCTCAGTTTGCCACTGTTTTCATACAAATCCCAGCAATAGAAGTCTTTGTGACCAGACTTAAATAATTAAATTCTCTGTAATTTAAGATGGCAAATCCATTACATTGGTCTCAGCCTTGTTCTGCCACTGCAAGCACTGGAGACAAATGAAGAGGAGGAATCCAAGACTCTTCCACATTTTCTCTTTCTGGGCTTCTGCACAGAGACTTTGTCCCACCATGAGACATATCTACTACTATGTGAGATACAAGTGAATTAATGCTCTGATGTAATTGCTGATGTAATATTGTAATTTTTAATTCCTGTAAAAACAGGAAAAAAAAAAAGTTTTGGAAATTTAAAATGCCTCTTCCAGTGCACCTGAATCTGGGAGCCAGACCAAATCCCCAAAGTAGACAACAGATAGCATTTTATTACCCTTCCTGATAATTTTTTCTCCTGCATGATGTAGTACATATATAAATATTTAAGTATATGTTAAGTGCATATATAAAAACATATGCACTTAACATATACATATATATACACATATACATATACATATATATATGTAGTGGAAAATGGCATGATGTTTTCTCTTTCCCTCCAGCCACAGCAAATATAGGGAACTACTGCAGTTCCAGTGCCGTGGGGAAGGGAGAGATTTTTCCTTTTAGGGCAGAATTCACTCACAAAGGTATTTGGGAAAGGTGATGCAACAGATCCATGCTCCCATCAGCAACCACGTGCAAGTGCACAGAGGGTACCAGCAGACCTGCACACTAACTCTCTTTAACTGGGGTGCTGCAGGCCTGAGGTTCAGTCTGGCCTCCCCAAATAAAGCATCTTTCCTTCGTTGCATGGTTCATAACTGCAAGGGAGCTGCCAAACAAGTGACACAATCCCTTTCCATCTTCCTCCGATTCTGCTACTGTCACTCCCCCTTGGATGCTCCAGGGGCTGCTCCACCATGTTCACTAAAAGCCATACTGATGTTTCTCAGTGCAAAAATTAAACCTTCCACTGTCTGTAAAAAGAAAATCAACAAACCAACCCTCAAAGACATAAACAAACAAACAAACAAAAACAACAAAAAAGGCTCCAAGGGATGAGCCTTGTCTCAGCTTTGCACAAATGATTTGCACTGTGCTAGAAGTCAGGCTCGAGCAGAGGCTGGGACCCTGGTGTGCTGGGCTGTCTGCAGAAAAAGAGCATTAAAAAAACAAAACAACCTCCCATTAAAGCAAATGATTTGTGAGTGAAATGAAACTTTCCAAAATGAAGAGATACCAATTTTTAGCACCATAAAAAGCAGCATAAATACATACGATACTAAAGAAAAATATTAACTGACAGAAATACGTATGACGAGGGAAAAGGTCGTTAAAGTTAATGCAACCAAGATACTACTGCGTTTCATATCCTATGTGGAGAAAACACTGAAGTGCAGAAAATAATCCCTCATCCTTCACAGGTGTCATCTGATCTTTTTCCTTTCCAGTGAAACAAGAAATTTATGCAAAATTTCCCCAGTTTTCTACCTACTTAATTGCAAAAACTGAAGATTGAAAACACTACATTCAGGCTCTACTTCTTGTTTCCTTTGAGCCATGGGAAAAAAAAAAAAAAGCAAGCAGAAAACCAGAAAACATGAATAAAATATTAAACCAAAGGCTTTTGTGAAGCTCACTTGCAAGTTTTGAGCGTGCCCCGCTCTCAGAGACTGTGTTTTCGACTGAAGGCCGCCCTGAAAAGGACAGGGTGGGCACAAGGAACTCTGGACAGGGGGTATCTGTTGGCATTCCCAGAAGTCAGGGGGTATCACCAGTAATGGGCATTTCAGTAGCCAGTTGCGATCCCGTTCCCTCCGTCGGGGACTGAGCAAGAGTTAACGCCCTTGGAAACCCTGTACCGTGTATTTACTCCCCCAAGTCTGGGTGCAACATCTGGGAAAGCATTTTGGAGGGAACGGGAGTTAAGAGAGGTCTTTCTCGCCTTCATGCCACTGCAGAGCTACTCATGGTAGACCACAATCATGCCTGAGACCTGAGATGAACTCTAGTTCTTTGGAGGTAGAATATTAAGTACTAAATGGTTTGCTTAGAGAAAATTTTATTCTGCATAATGAAATCATCATAATTCCCTCGTGCCACACACAGACAAAACACATATGCACCCCATATTTACAAAGTCAAGGGGCACTGTTGCAAATATTTTTCATAACCTAGAGACTGCAAGCGATTACAGATGCAACTAGACTTGCTTTCCCATCAAAGTGACTTGGAATAACCATGTGGGCACTCTTCCACATCGGCACGGCATCAGACCTACAATGCAGAGGAATGACTCCCCGTGTGCAAGGTGAATTCAGAGCTCGCAAAATGCGCCAGAAATGAAATCATTTAACTTTCCACAGAGCAGCTATTGGAAGAGAACTGGATGTACAAGCTCCAGGTGGTATGGACACCTGCCCGTAAGTAGCTGGACTCAGACAACCATCTCACTACATCCAGAGGTTCCATTTTTGAACGTCACCCGTGATGGCATTGGTGAGCCTGCCTTTATTCCCCGGTACATATTGCACCAGCAGACATCTGCTTTTAAATGTATTTCTGTCCTGAAACGTGAACCCCATCACATCAACGGGAACAGGCTGAGGCTTCAGCAGCCCCTTTTCTTAAATAATCTGTTTATCTGTTTAAATCGAAACTGCATGAAGAAAGAGCACAAAAGCTAGAAGTGAAAACTTCCATGAAATATACTAATTTCTTCATTGGAAAGCTCTACTGTTTATTGAAACTGGCAGTAAGTTTTAAACATTAAAAGAAAGTATTTCTTAAAAAATAAAAGCATCACCCAACACAAACAAAACCTCCTATTTTACTTAAAGCAAATTAATTTTTAAATTGGCTTTGTTTATTTAAATTCCCGGTTTCTGGAACAGCATGTTAGCCTGCTGTGGCAGCTTTTTTCACCCGACAGACTTATGTGGAAGAAGAAGAACTCTGGGATAAGGGCCTAGGGAGCACATAGGATACAAGGAATAAAATCTGGGCTTCTGAAGAGTGAGTGTGGAAGCCAGGTGACAAAGAGGTGTTAATTTTAAAGTAGGCCAAAAATCTATACAGTTTAAGTCAAATCCAGAAGGATTATTTAAAAAAATGTTGCTTCCTCCCAATATTTGTCTAAAGAAGGAATTAAAAACCTGTAAATATGTCTCTGGAACATATACCTAGCAAAAGGCATTAAACAGACCTTAAGAAAACAACAGGTAATGAATGGAGTTTTAAAACCTACAGAGCAAAAATAACTTTTTTGGTGCCTCCGACCTCTTAAGTCCACTCTGAAATTGCTCAAAGGAAAATGTTAACAAAGACTAATGACAGGGGCCCTTTCATATTAAAATAATATATGGAGCAACAGTGAGTGAGAGGAATGCAATGTTTGAAAAAGCACAGGCTAAATAAAACACCCATGTACTCACTAGCCCTCTCTCTTCTAGGGTGGTGTCCCAACCCAGCTATAAAGGAACATCTCGGGGAGGAAATGCTGTCATTCTCTCAGGTACAAAACCGCATTTCTGAGATGTTTACTGTCTCCGTGTAACGCCGGCGAAGACCCCCTGACACTGACAAATAGGCTTCATTACATCTGTGGCAAAGGTATTTGCTCTCATCTCTCAGGAATGATACAGGCGTTGATCAAGGACAAAGCACCAAACACTAAAAAAACCCAATCCATTTGGCCTGGGGCAACGCTCAGCCTGCCTCTGCTGTAAGGGCCTAACCAAGCAGCCGCATCTTCTGCAGCGCTGAAAAGAGCGATTCGGACCCGGTGCTGGTTGGGGCTTACGGATGAAAAGCAGCAGTATCCCAGCCCCACAGAAGGTACTCTAGTTACCTGCCCTTGGGAGGCAGCAGCAATCACATGGTTGTGATGATAGGATGCCCCACGCTCACAGAATAAATCCATTCCCACTGCAGGCCAACGGGAAAGTCCCAGGCTTTTGCTGCCATTGACCCCAAAAAGCCATTCTGCTACCTTCCTCCAGAAGTGAGTAATGACTGAAATAAAGTTGCACAGAAATACAGAATGCTGATACAATAAAAGGAAATCCTATGGAGGTGAGAAACAGGAAGCAATTCCTTCTGTATCAGATATTGTTAAATTAGGTCCCACATAACCTTAGAGCAGGCATCTTCTTTCTTTATTTTCTTCTTCTGGATGATTCACGCAATGTTTTAAATTCCTTAGTCTCTTCCATATGGCAAGAGGGTAACCAGAGAGCTACAACTGGATTTAGCTGTGAGCATCTCTACATGTGAAATCCAAGACAAATCAAATTTCCCTTTAAATGACTGTGTAGTTAGTTAGATTTTTCAGGTCACAGTCCCCATGCTCGGCACCACTTTGGGAGACATTCATACCACCCAGTGTACTCTGCATACTTAGAAAAAAGAGAAGGGATTTAAACGTTCTCCACATGCACTATCCATTATACATAAATTCATAGAATCATCTGGGCCGGAAGGGACCTTCAAAGGCCATCTAGTCCGACCCCCCGACATGTTTCAAGACTCTGTGTCTTTACCAGACCCCCTAACAGACAGCATAATTTGCTTCTTCAATTTACATAACATGCCTCAAGTTTACATGCTGTCCCTATTTAAGAGGAGACAGATGATGTCTATGAAAACTGTACCCCATGATATGCAAAGGTTAGCTTTGGTACCAAAAGGTCCACGATTCAGGTTAAAACAGAATATTGCACACTAGGAATTGCAGACTAAGTAGCTTGTAGATGAAAAGTGAAGGCAGCTGTTAGCCACGTGGTCGGCCAGTGGGACAGTTTATCCATGATCGGGTGCACCACCACATGCATGACGTGGGACATCACCCACAGCCAGCAGCAGCCACTGCTCTGTGATGTCTCTGTTGGCAGCCAGAATCTGCCATCTTTTGATAATTATGTTTTTCATTATTTAATGCATCTAATACAAGGCAACTGAAATCACTATGAATAAAATAGGGCTTGTGTGGGGTTTTCCATGATAATATCGTTTATCCAATGTTCTCCGTTTTCATGTTCTCATGTCTCCTTTGCACTGTTACAGCAACTAGCCCCAAGGGTCTTCCTGGATGTTTGCTTTTGTTTTCCCTCTTATCTCTCCCTAAAACAGACTTCTCTGTCCTCTTGTCTTTCTATACACACCCTTCATCCTCAACTAACATGCTGATTGGGGCTATAATGAAATGTATTATTTCACCAGAGACTTTACTGACTTCATGACTGTAAGGCTTTATCCTGCTGCTTATGAACCTATTTTCATTATAGTTACAGATGATTAAAAAATAAGGACAAGTGAAATTTTGCAGGGAAATGGCAAACATTTTTGATTGCTTTGCAGCTTCCCATTGACATGTCAGAAACATTCAGCCAACCAGAGAGGTGGTCAAGATTTTGTCCTCAATTTCAATATTATGAAAACATCTGCCTGCTTTTTGCCAAAATGGTGAAATTATCTAATGCATTTTACAGCTTTCATAGACCCATGATTTCCAGTTTCATCGACTTCACAGATCAGCTATTAAAGTCTAGTTTTTCTAAGCCATACCAGCCTCTCAACAGAAGGCATGATTTGACTCTTTGATTTACATAAAACTTATCAGATTTTCATCACCTCTCTTCAGAGGGGAGGGTCTGTAGATCTTTCACAAACCAGGGCCAGTAGAAAAGGAAACAGCAATCCATTAAGATAAATTTAAATATTTTTAGAATGAAATTTTGATGGGGGGAAAAAGACTCACAGTAGAAAGAATCAGGGTTACTTGGTCTGCAATGCTCAGACATCCTACTGGAAGTGTCAACGGCACCTTTAGTACTACCTAAAAGGCCTGAAATAGCTGTTATGTATAAAATAACACTATGGTTGTTTCCATTTTCAAAGTAAAAGCAGAAAACTAAAACAGGTGAGCCCCACTGGGAGCTGTAAGGGCTCAGACCTCATTGGAAACAGGAGTGACAGCTCTCCCCATTGCTGGGGCCGACAGCAGAACCTCCGCCGAGCACAAGGCAATCCAGGGCTGACAGTTTCCCCCATTTTTAAAGATTACTCACTGGTAGAGTCACACATTAGTAATTTTCTTTAGGTTCACCGAAGCAGAAACTGGCTCAACACAACTCCTGTGAGCCAATTTCTCACAGTTTCTCCTTGCGGAAAGAGTTGATAAACCTGAGCTGCAAGATTGCCCGTGAGCCCCGAAGGCTCTCCATCACACCCCACACCTCCTGATAGCTTTATTTGATGATCTGGCAAAACAACAACAAGAAGCTGATACTAGAAAGAGAAATTTAATACCAGCGCTTGTGATTTATGAAATGCTCTGTTCCAGGTTTCACTCCTGGTTTTTCTGGTTGGGGAGATGATACGTAATTCAAGCTCGCCCCCCAGTGGACTCCATGCCCACACCAGTACACTACGTTTTGAGGACACTGGTGAGAAGCATTGAGAAGCTAAATGATAGCATGCTTTAAAAAACCAGGAGTTACTCAAAGAGAACTAAATATAGCCGTTACCACCTATAATATTTTGTTTCCATTTTTAATTAAAATAAGTATACCTTCCAACCAAACAAGTTTGGTCTCTCAAGGTACCGCATTGTTTTTCCCCCTGTATCCAAACGACTGCAAATGTTTTAGTGGCCACGCATATATAGTAAATGAAAACAACAACAACAAAAAAATAGTTCTCAAACACATCCTGCTTAGGTAAACAATTGTCAGCAAGATCAGCCTGCCTAAAAAAAAAAATAGTCCTGATTATGCAATGCTGAGTTTCTATGATCTTTTCTCAGAAAGTTTCCTATTGAAACTTGCTCACCCTTGCGTGCATAGCTGTCATACTTCATTTATACTTATCCAAAACTGCACACTAATTACTCTGGGTCATATGTGAATAATTAACTTCTCTCCCCTGAAGCAAAAGTAAAGACCAAGATAAAAAACATAAGATGAGATTAATACATAGAGTATGCTCATGGTCAGTATTACATGTAAAGTCAGAATATACCAACTTCTTACCGAGATCTAAGTGTTCTGTAAAACATATTTAATTTTAACAGCACGATACAGATTTTTCTCACTGATCTTCTGGGCAAATTCAGTGCTTTCACCTTCTTTCTGGACTACACCTCTTATATTGCAGCAGGCATGAAGACATAACAATATAAAGCAGCTAACAGCTGACCACTTAATGAAGGGGTTTTATTTGAATTTTTTTTTTCTTTTTTCCCCCTGAAGGAATAAACCAAAATCCAACATGACTGCAAAATATTTCAGGCTTTGGGGTGAGGATTCATGTCAGCCAGCTAACAGGTAGGTATCTGGGCTTCCTCTGTACTCATCAGTGAGAGAGAAGCACCTTCGCAAGCCAGTCCCTGGGTCTACATGAAGAAGGAATAATGTGCCCCAGAGGTGCCAATCCCTCTTCAGTGACTACCCAGAGATCCCAGACAGATAGCACAGCCTAGACACCCAGCTGCCAGGGAACCAAGGCTGGGGAGATGGATCCTGTGATTACGGCAGGCACAGAAACTCCCTTCATGCTGCCGGAGAGTTACAGCTGCAAAAACTGCAAATACCAGCACCATTTCAGGTCTTCAGTGCCTGGTTTTGAGCACCCCAAGTGCAGAGCCCGAGATGCAGCGGTGCAGACTAGAACGCTGATCTGGGTGTGCTACCCTCAAGCACTGGTCTGCCATGAGATCACTAATGAATTACAGACTCATCACAAATGTGATTCCCAGTGATTTAAAACGACATGGCAGAGAAGGGCCTTCTGTATACTTCTGGGCTAGCCTGGGTGTGACATTGTTGAGGTTTTTTCACATCTAGTTGTGTAACTCGGCTCCTTACACGGTGCTTGCTTACACTCCTGCACTGGTTGTCACTCTTGCAGGCTAGAAAAGTGACCTCCCTGTCACAGAAGTGGTATTTTCCCTTCAAACCAAAAAATCTACCGGTTTCATACCTCTGCAGGGCTCTCTGCCTTCTAATCTGCTATAGCCACATAATGCTCAAAGGTGATAGAGGCAGGAAAAGTGAAATAACTTAGAAAGCAAGACATGGAGAAGGAAAGGCTCAGTGTTTAGATTTAGGGATTGGGATAAATGAAGTAAAACAAGAATGATGGAGAACAAAGTGAAAGGGTAAGGGTATACAGAATATATCGGAAGGGTGGGCATTAAAGACCACATTGTAGATGGGAAAGAACAGGGAAGAGAAAAAAAATAATTAAGACAAGACATGATAAATTAAGAGAGAGGAGAAGGCAGAAGCATTAATGGGAAGATATGAAGAATCTACATTAATTGGCCTAGAGGGAAGTGTAATGAAATTCCCAGATCACCAGAACATTTCCGCTGTTTAAGGAAGGGACTCTTACTTTACAGAAATTGGTTTAGTAGGGGATATTAGGATAGAGCTTTGTTCAGTATTCCTCTCAACAAAAGTCCAACCAACCAAAAGATATATTGGAAAGAGTGATGGAGATGTCCGACTTTCCCATTTGAAATGGAGAAGCCATCACTTGTTTTTTTAAAATAATAATCTCGTACTCTTTAGAGTACATCACACCACAGAAAGCACCAGCAGATTCTCAGCAAAGAACAACATTGTGCAACATTCTGGACAAACACCATCTTTTCTCCAAGGAGTTACAAGAACGCTGAAGTACATTAAGAGTAAAAAGATTAATAAATTGAATTTCAGCAAATCAGCAGCCAAGCAAGGAACAGCACTGAAACTCAGAGTGTTCTGTCCACAGCCTTTCTAGCCATCCAAGCAATTCCCTTTTAAATTGGTCTTGATGACTTCAAATTGCTGCACCCGAGTTTATCCACAATAGAATTACAACTGTACATCACTGCTTCAGTTACCCTTGCATGCCTGTCATGTAGACCAGTAACAGCCCAGAGAGTTAATCAAAACAACAGGTATTGAGTAAGTGTTAAGCATTATCATCACTGAATGATGATGCTTCTCTTCCACCCAGCTCTCTTCCACCTCTGTTGTAGGGACCTAGAGCCACCTATTCCCATAAAGACTTCCCTCTGCAGGATGTGGTAGGTGATTCTGAAAGCCTCCAGAAAGAAATATCAAGCTCTTGATTTAAGACCAGAAGTGAACTGAAAGCATTTAGTGGCACCTAGCATTCAATGGCTACATGGCCAGTAAAAGAAAGTACTGGCTTAGTTGGAGCGGGTCTTTAGAGTGAAAAAAAACGTTGCTGAAGATCCACGTCCACGCTATATGCTCATCTTGAGGGTTTCCCAAGCAATTGCTCGCTGAAGCACAGTAGGTGTGTTCCTGGAGGCCGTTCTTCTGTTTAGTTTTGTCTGAAAGGAGTCTGGTTTGTGCTGACATTGCTCTTGTGCTGCCAAGCGGGGATGACAGGGCAGCTGAATTCACCAGCCAGGCTCTTGATCCGCAGCAGAATGCCAATGCTGATGCACTCGCAGACACCTCTGTTGTTCGGGTACAGGCCTTTGGCTCTTACAGTGCAGGATGATGAGTTCGGGATGTTCTAAATTAGGGAGAAAGGAACCTCTGCTTGTCTTAACCGTGGTACACGGTGCCAGCAAAGCCTTACCTGTGTGTGTCCTCCGGTGAGCCTTCAGGTGGGAACTTTTCGTGTATACTTTGTTGCACCCCTCAAAGTCACAACGATGGATGCGCCGCTTCCTGGAGTCTGGAGACTCAGACCTCCTCTGACGCCTTGTGCTCTCAATACTGAACGGGGAAATTGAACTGAAAAAAAGCAAAGAACAGAAGCAAAAAAATGAAGCAAGAGCATGGAGTATATTCTGGGCCCCAGATGATCAGCAGTAACATATCACTGTGACAGAAGTGACCTTAACAATTAATTAAACGTTTCCTTTTCCACAGTATAGTCCACAGCACAGATTTGAAACAATTTGCGCTTGAACTAGAGTGCATTTTGCAGTATGAAACAATTCAGGTCTTGATTTAGAAGTGCTTATTGCCAGAAAAAATGCCACGATGCTTGAAATACCACTCCTATAATGGAATAGGCTGACTTCATCTGAGCTTTATTTCTATTTTACATGAGTCCAGATCCAAGCTCACTGAACCCTGCTTTCTAAACAACTTCATATGTAGCCTCCATAATTTCTCTTTGACAAGCTTAAATGGATAAAAATCCTGAAACCTCTTATGAAACAGTGTTTTCAGTACCCAGGTCTGGACTATGGATCCCCACGTTTAGTCAAACACCTGTTGTTTGCTTGCATACAGATTGCTTAGAGATCCATATCATGCTGCAGCAGTGATTTTTCCATTTACTTATTTAACAATTCTCTATCACCCGCAAGTCAATAAGTTTTATTTCCTTTCAGACCACTGATAACTAAAAAAGTTAATTGGCACAGGGCCAGTGAACAGTCCCCACAGAAACACCTAAGCTCAGCACAAGGTACTCCATTTACAGCAACATGCTAAGGCATATCAGTTATCCGAATTTTAAGCAAATAAAAAAGTCATGCTGTTGCTTTACTTTATAAATACCAAGTCTAGTACATAAAGAAAGCCTGCTACTACAATGGCTGGATAAACTTGTGTCATAAACTATTATGAAGCTGGTATGCCAAGATCTAAACCCTCATCAACTCTCATTAATTACAGCATACCCAGCTATAAATCGCTATTAGTTGATCTCCTTATAAACCCCATTATGCTTGTACTGCACAGCAGTCATGTTCACTCACAGCTATACTAGCCTACTAGTATAGATAGTAGGTTTAGCTACTTTAAGGACTGGAACAACATCGGCCTTCATCAAGTTTCTGGGGCTTCACCCACATTCCTGTGTTTATTGACATTCAAGGTAAATGATCACAGAATCACAGAATAGAATCATAGAATAGTCTAGGTTGGAAGGGACTTTTAAGATCATCTAGTCCAACCATCAACCTAACTCTAAAAAAAACCCCTCACTAAACTATGTCACTGAGCACTATGTCTACCCATCATTTAAATACCTTCAGGGACCAGGGATGGTGCCTCAACCACTTCCCTGGGCAGCCTGTTCCAATGCTTAATAATAACCCTTTCAGTTTAAAAATTTTTCCTAATATGCAATTTAAACCTCCCCTGACACAACTTGAGGCCATTTCCTCTTGTCTTATCACCTGTGACTTGGGAGAAGAGACCGATCCCCATCTCTCTACAACCTCCTTTCAGGTAGTTGTAGAGAGTGATAAGGTCTCCCCTCAAGTGATCTAAAGATTCATCACCAAGCACCTTTAAATTCTTAAGATGCAAGTTCCCACTTCTCCTGAAAAAAAATTGTGACTGTCAAATGAGAATTAATTGGAGGAAAAGAAAGTTAATCTGACCACAAAAAGAAGTAAGGATGAACCTTTGGGGAAGCTAAGATAGAAATAAAGTCATTTGAGAGAAGATGTTGATGCATCTGCTGAGAAGCTACTACGCTATTTTTAAAAAAAATGCAGTACTCTCTTTCTGTCAGCTCTCTTTTTCTCTTTACACTTTATATTCATATTTCACCTTCAGGCAAAGAGATTTTCCAGATTAATTATTTTTGCCTATAATAAAATGTATGTAAGCCGGCATGCAGGGAATTTATGAAATAGAGGAAGGAATGGACAGAGGACCATAATATCTACATTAACTAGCAAAAAGTAGTCCCCAGGAGAGTAAGATACATCAGCACTTTCACTATGTGGCAAGAATACAGATCTGTTCAGCTGTCACAGAAATGGCGAAGGAATTGCATTTAAGCATCTGTGTCTCATGGCAAATAAAAGTCGTGGGTTAGATGATTTACTGAGAACAGTCTCGCTACTCCAGTGGTTTGGTTTTTTTTTCCACAACCCACTAGCTAAAATAAAAAGCAAACATGTAAATCAAATCTTAAAGCCCAATACTGAAGGTACAAAATCTAGTCCTCAAGACCAGAGAATCTTTATCTTTAAAAATAAATATTTGTGCACCGTTTTTGCTGCATGTGATTTATGAGCCGTCTTAAAAGCCTATTTTGTAACAAGGTGTTCAGATCCTGGAGAGTACAGCTCGTTTAAATGGGAGGAGGATCAAGCCTACAACGGCGCTGCAATTTCCAGCCTCGAGACACGAACCTTGAGCAGAGTCAGCACCTTGTAAAAAGCTATTTGTCACGTACAAGAAAGTGACCTCACTGCTGGGAACCGCGCCGTGCGTTCCCGGGTATTTATCCAGGAGAGGGTGGCATAAAGCAGCGCTGCGAAGGAGGCACACAGCTAATGGTGCTGCTTCTTGACTACATTTTTTCCCCTCTTTCTAAACCGAGAAGCATCCCACCTATCCCGCACCAGGGAAAATAAGTGAGTGTCACAGAAGGTGCCACACATCGCCACTGTCCCCTGCGAGCTTCACAGCCATCGCTTGCTCAGCACAGTGAAGACAAATGTCCCCGTCAGCTGGAACCAGCAAATGTAAGCTCATGCCTTCCCTTTGCAGCGGTGCAGGCTAAATGACAAACCAGCCAGCAGAAAGGACTTGTGGCAAGCAAGAGAGACACCTCCAAGGTGGTCCTCCTCTGCCACTCTAACTCCCGTGGCCCCATGGTGCAGACATGCTCACTGGTGGAATAGGAGCCGGACCCAAACTGATACCACCAGCTTTGTTTCAGCCATGCACACTTTTTACATGGAGGTACCACAGCAAGCCTTAAAAAGACCACAGAGATGCTTTCTTTGAGCTTCCTGAGGTTAGTCTCTCACATAGTAACTTCCAGTTGATTTGCTGCCGGTTGTTCCCTTGGCCATGCAGCAGTAGAGAGGTATCCTCCAATTTCTCAAGCAGCTTCTCCAAAACACCCTCACCGACTACATGGAGAAACATTAAAAAAAAAGTCCTCAAAACTGTGGTTTGTGCCTTTTAAAAGCCATGGGGGTTCTGCCATGTGGCTCTGCTCAGCACAGGGCTACAGAAACTACTGTTTGATGGCATCACGGTGGACACTTTGGGAATGGAAATGACTGGGAATGCACAGATACATATTTTTTTTTTAGTGAGGTTTTTTGGTTTTGCTTACAGTGTGTTTTATAATCATATAAAATCTACCTGAAAATACACACACACACATATAAAAATATTGTAGCAGTCTTTCTTGACTGTTAAGTGTCCCTCACAGATGGCCCAGAGGGAAGACCTGGAAGAAGGTCAGCAGCTGGGAACTGCCAGGCCGCCCAGGGGAGGAGCTGCCAGTTCTCATGTTAACAGCCAAAATCTCAGGCAGCCTTTAAGGCTCAAGGTGGGCTTTAGCAATTGGACTGACTCCATCTGCAACATCCCAGCGGAACTGCAGGATGCATCAAATTACTGCTGGTACATCAAGTCTGAAAGATAAATTAACAAAGAAAACCAAGTCTTGACCTGTCAGCTTGATGTTTATTTATTTGCAGCTTGTTATTTCTAAAAACAGTGTGATTTCTGTATTAGTGTAGAAACTGTTACATGAACGGAAATCCTGGGAGGCTGCTGGTTGCCTCCATCAGCAGCTGCAGCACCAGTAGTCAGTACTGCTCACGGGGTGAAACGAATGAAATCAGAGCGAGTATTTAGGGTGATTTACAGAACTTCAGCTGTGTTATTCCCAGCTAGAAGTGAAAACATGCATCTCTGCAACTCACACATGGCCAAGTGCTTGTCTCTCTGATGCAAAAAAAAAAGTCTGCAAAGTAAAACAAAGACTGAGGCTTCGCCACTAGATGGCCACCAAGTCCTCCTGAACTCCATCTGTGCTGCATGCAACAGGGATTGTAACAATCCTGGTAATGCAGGATTATTTTTCCTTTCTGAATTTCTGTAAATTCTGCCTGTGACCTCGCAGGTGTTTTGCCTCCGTCCTGCATAGGAACTGCAAAAGGTGCTTGGCATATGCAGTAGCACTGTTAAAAACACACAGAATCATAGGATGATAGAATGGTTAGAGTTGGAAGGGACCTTAAAGATCATGGAGTTCCAACCCCCCTGCCATGGGCAGGGACACCTCCCAATAGAGCAGGTTGCTCAAAGCCCCATCCAGCCTGGCCTTGGACAATCTCAAAGAGCTCAGGCTCTTTGGCTCAGCCCCGTGCAGCATCTGCTCAGCCTGGATGAGGGGCTTGGCAGGCCAGAGCGTGCCCCCATGTGTCATACCACCATGGTGCCAGAATAACAGCCATGGTCCTCCTGTTTCTCAGGTTCTGGGCTATTGAAGGATGTGATTTGTCTAAGCTGGCGTTCCAGGACAGTCTTGCTCCAATTGTTTTCCCTTGTGTCAGCACCAGAACTTGTCTGATCCTGCCACGAGCCAGTTCAGGGACCCACAATGACAAAAAGTCAATTTTGCAAAAAACCAACTTGGGCAGCTTGCTTGCTTTTCCTGGTTTAGCTCTCTAAATAGTGGAGTCTGCCAAGTACCTGCACTGGCGCATGGGAGTGGATGGGAACCTGACCTGTGGCCAAGGGAGAGGGGAATGTCATCACCCCTTTCAGTGGCAACTAGCTGTGATACCACCAGTGCCACAGCTCCCATGGAAATTCAAATTTTGTATGAAGAAATCAAGAACATGGACATAAGCAAGGAACACAAGGAACAGCTGGAAAATCCAACTTTTGCTCTACAATGAAGCTTCTTCTTGTGATTCTTGTGTATGCACAAATAATACACACATAGATAAACTGAAAACAAAAGACTGAAAACAAATCACAGAATCATAGAATGGATAGAGTTGGAAGGGACCTTAAAGATCCTCGAGTTCCAACCCCCCTGCCATGGGCAGGGACACCTCCCACTAGAGCAGGTTGCTCAAAGCCCCATCCAGCCTGGCCTTGAAGACTTCCAGGGATGGGGCATCCACAACTTCCCTGGGCAACCTGTTCCAGTGTCTCACCACCTCCACTGTGAAGAATTTCTTCCTAATATCTAATCTAACTCTCCCCTTTTCCAATTTAAAACCATTGCCCCTTGTCCTGTCACTACACTTCCTGACAAAGAGTCCCTCCCCATCTCACTTGTAGGCGGAGATTAAATTAAATTAAATTAAATTAAATTAAATACTTAGGAAGTGACATTGTGCCTTGGCAATACAGAATAGAACCAACAAGCAAATATTCCTCTCTCGCCCTTAAGCCAATTTTGGACATCCAGATACTTACGGGTTTTCTCTGTTTTTAAAGGGAAAAAGGATATAAATAAATAATATTCAAATACACAAATAGTATATAAATTTAGCAATGTGAATTATAAGACTTGAAAAGTTTCTGGGCCGGCCTTTCAGTCATACTAGCTAAAAGTGCAGGCAAAGGAAATAAAAGCAGAAAACTAGAATATAACATGTCTGCATTCAGATGGTAATAAGCAGTTGACGAAAATCCTTGGATCTCTTGCATTCACTTGGCATTCAATGGGAACCCAGGCTGCAGAAACATCATGGGGTTTGGCTACTTAACATTGATAAAAATTAGAGCTTTTAAGTGAATAAATATGAAATTTCTGTGTTATTTTTTTAAGATCTTTGCCCAAAGGATCCAGTAGTGGGACAGCATCCCCCTGAGTATGTCAGTCAACCTCAAGGAAACCCATGTCAGCTGTCAGTCCTCCTTCAGATGAAGCAGGGGATATAGGGCCCCACATATATGATTCTACAGAATCATAGAAAGGTTTGGGTCGGAACCTTAAAGTCCCTCTAGTTCCAATCCCGTGCCACGGGCAGGGACACCTCCCACTACAGCAGGTTGCTCAAAGCCCCATCCAGCCTGGCCTTGAACACTTCCAGGGATGGGGCATCCACAACTTTCCTGGGCAACCTGTTCCAGTGCCTCACCACCCTCACAGGAAAGAATTTCTTCCTAATATCTAGTCTAAATCTAACCTCTTTCAGTTTAAAATCATTACCCCTCAATTCTATCACTACACTCCCCCATAAGGACTAGTGGTAGCCCTGCTGAAGGCTCACAGAGTGGCTCCCCACCAAGGACAGTCGGAAGTAGAGATGACCACGGTCCCAACGCCTTTGCTTGGCTCCTCTGGTACATTTCTGAGTCAAATCAACACCTGCACAGCAGCACATGGCTCATTCAGGGAGCTAATCTCGCTTAAGATAAAGTATCCCCTCGCTGTTAAGACCTTCAAGTTTCAGAGGCATGATATAGGTACTCTGTGTGCTTTTGAAAAGGGGAATTGAACTGCATTTCCTGGCTTCCAGCTCTCAATTACTTTCTTTTGTAGGAGCTTTTCACATAACACAGTTTTATTTTCTGATAGCTTGTATAATGTTACCTTCTCACTCAGGATATTGGCAAAAGTATCCTTATAAATACAACATATTAAATTGTGAAGAAATAAGATACAGATTATTTTTCATTATGGTTTATAAAACTACACCTAGTAGAGCAGCGAGATGCCAAAATCGTTCTACATAAAAACAGTAGTTTTGTTGCTTTAATATGCATAATAGAGATCAGTGTAATCTCCTGATAAAGGCTTCCCCTCAAATATTTACTTATTGCTTTTTTTTTTTTTTAAATACAAAGTTTCTACTGTCTCCCCTTCACAGATAAACAGATGCACATGCAAATATACGTATGTATTTTTTTTCTTCTCTTTGATTCTTAGATTCTAATTAATGTTTCATGAAAGGCAAACATCTGCCTTAGGAATGTTAGACATTCAAACATATCAAGCAGCACTCAAGATGATCATAAAAGGAAAATATGTACTACTCTCTTATTAGCAGTAGTTACTTCAAACAGTGTACTTTTAAGATGATGTTATACTGAAAATTGCACCTTTTGTCAAGACAGAAAGGAGGAATTTGGCAGCAAACACAAACAGTACACATATTAAATAGGAAAATCACATGGGTAAACAAAACACAGATAAGAGATGCTCTGAATACATGTGGTTCAGAAAGTGCCTGAGCTGAAGATGGTGGGAAATTGCTCTGGGAGCAGACAGGAATAGGATCATACTAAGTTAGGCTCTGGCCTAGGTGTCCACCTCTGGCTGCTGCTGGAGGCAGAGCCTGGGCAACAGGATCCTCAGCTCTGGCTCCGTATGGCCATTCTCATGCTTTTACATCCCTATCCCAGGCAGTCAGCAAACACAATACCCTGCACATCTCTGACCACAACTTTATCCACAGCACTTATTCCCACTGAGACCTGCTAAAGTTACCCGAACTGTTGAGCTGCTTTGCAATACCCAACAGCGGTACAACATGGCTCTCTGGATATGGTGGAACCACAAACGTGACTATAAATGAAACGAACTTCTGGCAATGGGAAGGAACTATGGCAAACCTTGCCAAAATTATCCATCACCTCTGTTATCAGCTGGGTTAACCTGAGACATGAGAACAAGAGAGCTACCTGATCCTCCTGAACCATGTTCAGGCTGGAGGATCTGGGAGCACTTTCCAGCTCCTAGGGCAGTGCTGTCCTGGGGTATATTCCAGCTGCACCCTGGGCTGAGACCTGGGCACACAGCATGTTCTCCTCTTTCATGGGCTGGGTTTCTAAGGAAAGGAAGCTGAGCCAGAAAGTATCTGTGACATGCTTCAGCATGTCCCCCAGATCTGATGGACTGGGACTGCAAAGCACACTGTTGGTAGAGAAAAATCTATAAATTAAGCCTATGATGAATCACATATATAATGTGATTCACAGAATAATAGATAGAATGATTTAACTTGGAAGGGACCTTAAAGATCTACTAGTTCCAAACCCCTGCCATGGGCAGTGACACCTTCCACTACACCAGGCTGCTCAAAGAACTCCAAAGTGACACTTAAAAATAACCCCACCAGAACTTTCCATCTCTTTTTACCCTAATCATTAACTACAAAAATGTTACCCTGGTGACCTATTGTATAAAAGAGCAAAGGAACTGAATGTTAACTATCATTGCCTACACAATTAAAATGTTTATTCCTACTTTTGGGAACATTCACGGCTGTGTGACAAGATGTATCACCTGCAGATCCTGCTTTAAGAACCATGAGCCTGGGACAGACTCTCAGCAGAGACAAATTTATTCCTGCATGACTATATCCAGCCACATGGATGCCAAGCATAGGCAACAGCAGCTCCTGGGCAAGTGACATCCCTACCAAATTACTGGGCTGCTATTTAACGAAGACAAATTTCACACTTCCCCTAACATGGCAGAGCTTGTTTCTATCTGTAAAAGTTTTAGAGACATTGGGCAATGACATTTTATACATGGACAAAATACTTCCAGTAATTTTAAACAAAATTAAATTCCATTGCTCTCTGTCTTCCCTTTGGTTTAGACAGATAGACTTAGGTGAGATACTTGGCCTTAGGTTTTGCCATAGATTTTGAGGTGACAAATTCACCTCATTACCATTGCTGTTTTAATCTGATTAGGAGATTTATGTTTTTCTAACACATGCAACATACAAAAGATGCATGGCAACACGTCAACAATTCCAGCTCTTCAGGAGATCTAAACACAGTGCAAGGCTGCCCTGGATGCTGAAGCCCATGCTAATAAAAAACTCATCTAGAGGGGGAGATGTGTGAGGGTCACCTGGTCCAACCTGCTGCTCAGCAGGGTTAGCTTCAGAGTGAGATCAGATTGCCCATGGCTTTGTCCTCTTGAAGTCTGAAAATGTTTGAAGATGGAAAAAAAAAGTGTGTCTCTGGGCAACTTGATCCAGTGCTCAGTCATGCTCATATTCTGAAGTGAGCTTTTAATGAATGCTCATTTTTTCTAACTAGTTCCTATATAGATGTTTGTATTTATAAACACACATATCTACATAGTATAATAAAAGATAATGGAATGACCATGAACTAATTCAAGCCTGAATTTTTTTCTTTAAAAAAAGGTAAAATCAGATTATTTTACTTTAACCCAATATTCTTCTGAGCTGAAGTGAAAATCCACGAAAACAAGTAAACCTCAAGCAGTGGGGAAAATAAATCTTCGCAATGGACTTGCAGGTGCAATAAATGCACGAACAAAGGTCTGTTCTTTGGACCTGAAGACAAAGCATTGTATGTCTTCCTGAAAGCAGGAATGATTCCTGAAATCCTGTAAGCCAAACATGTTTGATACCTGCTAGCTGAGGCCTGGGAGCTGAACCTCATCTAGTAGAGAAAGAGCATCTTAATTCATCTCCTCCTTCCAGAGCTGTCAGAACAGCAGTGATCATTCACAGGCTCTCTAACGCACCAGCCGTCCTCACACCCCTTCCAGACGGAGGCTGCATCAATGCCGAGTCTGTTCTTTCTTTTTTGTCCCCTTCTAAACAGAGCAGAAAACTGGGTAACTGAGAACCTCTCCGACTCAGCTTTGAGAGCACAAGGCCCTGCTTTTTGCCTTCCCTGTTCCCTTCTGATTCATGCCTTTTCCTTCATGTTTTTCTGGCAACACATACGCAAACAAACTACAGCAATACTAGTATTCTCCGCAGAGGAAATTAAAGAAGTGAAATAAAGACTGCTCTGTTGGAGACATGGGCTGAGCTGCAGTTTCCAGCGTGGAAATTAGATGAGTATTTACATATTCATGTCTTTCACCTTTGTTCTGGCTACTTGCAGAAACAGTGTAGATGCTCCACTTTCTAGGGCAGGACTCCCTGAATGTCGTGCCTTGCTCTCCAGATTTTGCTTTCTCCTCGTATCTCTGATTCTGATTGATCTCGCACACCTGTGCAGTACAGTAAGTAGTCAGTCCCAACATCTGCACAACAACAATTCTCACCTGGGCATCCAGCTCCTCTTGTTGGTCAGACTAACAAACGTGGAACTGAGCACTGCGCTGGTGATTAAAAATCCTCTCTTGTGTCTCCTTAGCTGACAAAACTGTTGGAGTAAGGTCTTGCCAGGTCAGTGACATTAAATGAGGACATGAGAAGAGCAGATTTAGATTAGGCATTAGGAATAAGTTATTTCCAATGAAGGTGGTGGAGCACTGGAAGAGGTTGCCCAGGGAGGTGGTTGAGGCCCCTTCCCTGGAGACATTCAAGGTGAGGCTTGACGAGGCCCTGGGCAACCAGGTCTAGTTGGGGGTGTCCCTGTGATTGCAGGGGGGTCGGACTAGATGACCTTTGAAGGTCCCTTCTGGCCCAGATGATTCTATGATTCTATGATCCACTGTGATTGAAGCTCATGTGAATGACCTTTTCTTCCTTCAGAAGTTCAGAAGGCTTATTATCCATGCGTTAAATATTTGATCACCCTGGATACCTGTGTATAATGTAATTATGGGTGGTCATCTGTCATACTCCATGTCATCAAGCAGATTTTGGTAACTATTAAATAGTTGACTCCACTGAAGTGTACACTTTGGTGCTTACATGTGTAAAGACACTCTGCCACCCCTGACAGAATGTCATCTCAAAAGAACAATTTTGTAGGCCATGCAGCCCTCTACAAGCTCTTGTCTATGAAAACATATATTACAAAGAATTAATCTATTGCAGAGATTAAATAAGTATGATACCTATTTGATCTGTCTAGGAGAAAAGGGACTAAATAATTTAATTCATTTGGGGACAAAAATGTTACTGAGCACGAGATCTGGGATCTGGGTTTCATTTTCTAAAACTACTTTTTTATTGATGAAGTTTGAGATTTATGGGTTTTTTACCTTCCACAGCACCCTCTCCTATTGAAAGGAATTTTTTATGAAAGAGAATGAGAAAATATTTTATAAATCAAAATTGTTACTAAACCCCAAAGGCCATACAGATTGTGTTACCATGCGTTTTCATTAACAACAATAAGGAATCCTGTTGTATTTATGTTATACAAGAAGCTAGCTTTTCTGTTCAATATGCTAATTTGCACCTGACTTTACAGACATGCATGTCGATGGAGCATCTCTTCATTTAGATTACAAGATCCTTGCTACACCTTTTCTGCTGGTTTATGTTTGCAAAGCAAAATAAGTACAGCAAGGTCCAAATCCACGAAGAGAGTACTAATACACTACTGCAATACAAAGAAACCCCACCATCTCTCCTTAGATCTGTGGTTTTACATGATTTTCCACGCCTATTTATAATATAGCATTCCCTGAAAACCAAGCAATGTTCTGGGCTTTAGTGCATGTGGTTCCTCAGCCTCCTTTCCTGGGGACTGCCATTTTTTATCCTGCCCTTTGTTTTCCTTCCCTCTTCTCCCAGATTTGCTGCCACCTCCCCACCTGGGAACTGCCCCTCTAGAGAATCACAGGGACAGGTTTTGTCACTGAGTAAAATATTTACAAAGGTGGGAATTTATGGAGTTGCAGTTTTGCCATGTTTGCTAGTATCCAAAACATTTCTGGTGGCTTCATCTACACTGGGAAAGAAGGTGTCCCTTGAAAGTTCAGGAAATGGATCAGCCATATAATTTCTGAAAAAAGAGGAACCTATGACTACCATCCATGAGCTGGAAGAGTTACTGAATCTGTTTCCATTGAATCTCCATTTAATCTCCACCATTGAAATCAAACTGATTTCCACACAGTAAATACTCAGTCTGCACTCTGACTAACTGCGGGTAGGTAGAATCTTTCCGCTTGTAATCTGCTGGAGAGGGTACAGCAGAGGGCTACAAAGATGATCAGGGGCCTTGAACACCTCCCTGACGAGGAAAGGCTGAGGGACTTGGGTCTTTTTAGTCTGCAGAAGACTGATCAACACCTGTAAATACTTAAAGGGTGGGTGTCAGGAGGATGGGGCTAGTCTTTTCTCAGTGGTGCCCAGTGACAGAACAAGAGGAAATGGGCACAAACTTGAACACAAGAAGTTCCACCTAAACATGAGGAGAAACTTCTTTCCTGTGAGAGTGGTAGAGCACTGGAACAGGCTGCCTAGAGAGGTAGTGGAATCTCCTTCTCTGGAGACGTTCAAAATCCACCTAGACAAGCTCCTGTGCAACCTGCTCTAGGTGGACCTGTTTTGGCAGTGGGGTGGACTAGAGATCTGCAGAGGTCCCTTACAACCTCATATCATTCTGTGATTCTGTGTGATTCTGTGCAATTAATTAGGTAGCAGAGCACTTATCTACTTTTCACACATAGCAAAAAGGCAATTTTCAACAATTCCTTGTTCACACTTCTTACAACAGTTCAGCAGTCAGAATGATACCCAGCTTGGACGTGGTGCCTCAGAAAAGTCAGGCAAAGCTGCTATTTAAAGTCAAACAAGTAGAGTCAAACATATCCTCTCCACACAGAATGAGGAAATCAGAATATTGTGATCTTCATGAATTGATCCCCTTAATACTTTCTCACCAAGGCAGCACTGCATTTACAATCTCTAGTGCTCATAGGCAAGGCAAGGTTTAAGAGCAAAATTTATTCTCTAGGCAGAATGCATATAGCCATAAGATATGTTTTGTACTAAGAGATCTAAAGAAATACAACTTCAACAGATCTGTTTCTCACATTAGAAATAGTTCCATTGTTTCCATTGTTCCTATTCTTATTCTTCACCATAAATGCCCCGTAACTTTTTCACGAGCATCGATTAGGCTGTTGGCCAAGCAGCTCCGCTCCTCTGGGCTTCACAGGGTCGAGTTGGCTGTGTGGGCTTGTTCTCATACTCCTCCACTTATTTAAACAACAGGTGGCCCTATTTCCTGGTCAGGCAAAAGTACAGACACCTTTAGGATGGCAATATTCTTCTTTAGAGAGGTGAGAAAAAAATCCTGAGGACTTTTAGCCGTCAAAATAAGGGGTCAAGATTTCCCCCTATCTGCGCTAAGGTAAAATCAGACTGAGGATTCGGCTGGTTATATTAACTATCACTTTGTATGAAAGTTCTCATATGAGGATTTAAATTGGGTAAGTTTTAAATTAAGTTGCCTCTTTGGGTTTTTTGAAATGTAACACAATGTGCTCTCCTGATAAGAAATGTTTTCCCACTGGCTAAAGGGCGTATGTCTCCCATTGGGATGTCAAGTATTCAATTATTTGAGGGAAATTATTCTGCTATTTCTAACAAGCATTGAATGTTTTGTTCAAAAAAGGATAAAAACATACAAAGTTGAACAAGCTTTGCAACTGTCAGAATTTAGAGCCAGCCCTTCCCTAAACACTAGCAAGAGGCAAAACTGCATGCTTGCAGGCTTTTTGAAATAAATTTTATTTAGCTTCTTCCCACAAGAATTATTTAAATAAATACTTAGAAACAATGCTGCTCAAAGAAAGAGAATCCATACTCATGTAGTATTGTTAAATTAACACTTTTTCACAGGTGTTTAAATGGCCACCGTTATCAGATTAGCACATTTTTCCCTTGCTTTCGAACATGTCTCAGGGAGGAAGGAACAAACTTGATTTCCATCCACGGAGAAATATCACCCAGTCACCAGTGGGATTTCTTGTAGATGCCTTAGAAACGCGTATCAGACCTCCTTCATCTGCTTGATACTCCTTGTCCTATTCAGTGCTAAAGAACATTTCTGTGGCCTTGTTATTACTCACCATATTTATTTTTTATGCTACTTGTCTCTGTGATTTATTCTCCCACTTGGAAACACAGTCACATCACAAAGGCAACCTTGCAAAGAAGCGGATCTGTCTCGCTGCTCTCTCTGAACCTGGGGCTGCCCTCCTGGCTGCGTCTCCTACAGCGCTGAGAATCAAGGGATGGCAATAAGGGGCCACTCTGTCCACCTCACTAATTTATGCATGTTGCTCATTAGTGCTCTGCCAAGAGCAGTTCTTAAGTCCCGAAGGTAGGTCAACAGATCTGCGTGGCTAGGAGAGAGTGTTCTGAATTTCAAGTGTCTTAAATGTGCGGGCTGGAGCACTGGTCTGGGATCCAGTGGTCCCTTGCTTTGCCACGGGTTTCCTGCATGTATCAGCCCAAAGCCAGTTGTGCTGACCCACGATCCAGCTAATTCGTCTCTGGAATTACTATGGTTTCCCTGAAAGCAGCAGTCTCCCAAATCATCCCCGAGAGGATGTTTGGCTAATAACATAAACCACATCAGCACATCTTTAGATGTACTTTTAAATTTCCTTTTTGGGAAAAAAACCCCACCAAAACCATACACCAAAATCCCCCACACCTACTTCTGGATACGTTCCCCTTCCTCATCTGTCAAAATCTCTGCTTGTTTACTGTCTGAGATCTTAGAAACAGTATCAGTCACCAAATAAAGCACCAACTAGTACTGCCAATACAGTAATTAAGAACAACCGGCGTGCTTATACTCAAGCTTTGACTGGAGAAATCAGTCTGTTAAAATCTAGCAGAACTCAATCCTGCACATATGTTGTTTTGTTTTGTTTTGTAAATGGGATGGAACACACCAGAACTTTAAAGATCAAAAAACCCCCATAATTTCCTAAAACATTTGGAGCCTTCACATGTAGTAAAAAGGGATAATTATCAAAGCATTTCACTGTCACAATTGTTCATTTGGAAGAGGCACAGAAAAAAAAAAAAACCAACAAACCCACAAATCCAAATCCAAAATTCCCAGCACGACAGAATGATATTGCTGTAACTACAGTAAATAAGTGTTAAGGCGGGTGGAAGGAGACGTCAGAGAGACATTTGGTGCAAAGTCAGGCGAGATGACTGTGACCATCACAAGCGATGGCTTGAGTAAGACAAGTTTGATATCTCACCCTGGGGAGATGGGGTCCTGTGCCCCACATGCATCATGGAACCACCTGTCACTTTAGACAACCATCCCTCTTGATGCCACCTGGGAGTTGCTGGAGATTGCTCAAGGCACCTCACAGCACCCAGCCAGAGGTGAGGAAATGCGTTTGGGGGGATGGAGAGAGAAGAGAGAGCAGGGATCTTCCTTCTCGCCACAGTTCTCATTTCTTTGCCTCTCTTATATTTCTTTATGGGAGGGATGGAGGGCAGAAGACTGTCATTGCAGACTGAAATCAAGTTTGACATAAAATCACAAGTTGGGCACACAAAACCCAACTTGATGTGCCCACATCCATATTTTTTTTCAGAAATATTGCTGTAGGAAAGCCCATTCACTTCAATTACACTCATGAATCCTTCTTTGGATACTCCCATTTCCAAGTTCAACTCTTTCCCCCCTGCCTGGGTAACTGGAGTTCCATATTAATCTGTAACAGCAGCCACAAAACACCTTTCTTTCTCATTTAAGTCTCACATTTGGCCACTCAAATGCAACCCAGTTTGTCACAAACAGAGGCAGAGAAGTCTTGAATACTGATAGAATGGATTTTTTTAATAGCGAAAATGTTAATTAAATGTGATGCAGAAGCATCCTGTGGCATGATAAAGTCCCTCTCCTGCCATACAGAAGGTGGGTGGAGAGCATCTGTTGTTCCTTTCAGTGGCCAGTCTGGCCCAAACCAGGACAATGTGGACAGGGCTATGCATCCCACTGCTGAGAATAAAGCTGTAGTGCTCCTGCCAATGTATGCATTTGGGGTAGCGTTAAAAGGCTTCATTCTCTGGCCAGTTACTTCTTGTTCTTGCCATGGTCTTTCCTACCAAAATGAGAGGTCGGAATTTCAATGTGGTTTGTGTTCAGTAAATGATAGTCATTTTCAAAACATCTTTAACCTTCTCAGCAGCCGATGGCCTGGTGGGTGGACCTCCAGCGTCTTTTCATGCTAAGGGTCCGACAAACCTCTTCTGCAGAAGGTCAGTCAGGCAGAGAGTGTGTAAAATTACAGACTATCAGTCAAGCCGGCAGCGCATACTGCACCGCTCTCTATTTTAACACTGGGACGTTAAATCCTTCTATCTCATTTCTGTGACAGAAGTTTGAGCAACAACAAAAAACGGCCCTGTATTCATCTACTTTTGTGACAAGCTGCTTTCATTTCAGTCTCTGGAGTTCAAAGAGCAGAGACGGGGTTTACATACTCATGCTGTGGGTGAGCTTTCTTTTCCGAAGGGCTGAAACCCAACTCTACCCATCTGAAAGCACTGGATTTAAAAGCTGTTTTGAAGGATGACACTGTTATGAAGTCTCATGTTATTTTGGAGTCCGTCTTACTCAACAATACCATTTGAAAATATACCTAAATTAAATGCACAGCTTCTCCTTAAAGCGATGTGCTATGTTCAAACAGTGGCGAAGATCAGGAAAGGAGGACAACATGGCTTGGGGCTCCAGAACGCAGCAACTGATTTCCAGGGTATCCTTAATCCTGCCTCTTGCTCTTTTTGTCATTTTGTTCCCAATTTGAAAAGTATGGGGGTGCTACCCTTCCTCCTTCTCTCCCCTCCTCCTCCCACCATCTTTTTGGGAAAATGGCTGAACCTCACACATGTATGAATACAGCACCCATGTTTTTCAAGCAGAAGAGTAAATGCTAGTACTAAACAGAACTAACAAACTCTGAAAGAATATAGTCTAAAAGACCAAAACGTAACCTCTCCTCATTTCTTACTCTGCTAGCAGTCAGTAAATGCCCCTTATTGTTTGCTGTGATGTCTAGAGAGAGAGTTTCATCCTTATTCTTCTAGGTGCATATTTTTGGTGAACCAGGTTAGGAAGAAATCCTCAGTAACATTATATGGTGATCATGCCCAGAGTCCTCCTGCATGCTTCCATATCACACACACATCGTCAGACACAATGCGAGCCAAATACTGGTATGAGATTTTATAAAAGATCTCTTTAAGAGAACGTTAGGTTTTCTTCTTCTGAAGTAATAATTTAAAAAATCCTTCAGCAAAGCGGTTTTGTGATCAGAGTGCTTCTGCCCTGCTGGCAGACCTGCCAGAAACTGCAGGCTCCCAGCTCTGTGACAAGAGAACCATTATTGGCCAAACGCTCGCAGGAACACGAAGCTGCTACTTCATGTTCTGGCAAGCGTCCCTGCGAAAGGTGGTGCTGTGATTTATGTGCCATTCAATGTTGTTTTTCAAGACATTCACTAAACCGAAGAAGCGCCATTAGAATATGTCAACCCCACGTCAAAACCCATCTAAATCAACAGGGCCTGAAAATACATCATGTGCTTGACATACAATAATTGACATGTCATATTATATTTGACATTTCAAGGACAGTAGCGCCGATTTAAATGGAGACACAATAATATAATTATTTTTTTTTTAAAACTTAAGCTAACCAAAATGTAACAGGGCATCTTGGTGAAGAGAAAATGTGGAAAAAACCAACTCTGTCAAAAGAGTAAAATCTCTAATGGCTCAAATTCTGAAATGCACAAGATCCAACTTCAAAGAAGACAACTCTACTAACACATCGCTATCTCGGGGGAAGTTCTGGTCACTCTGACTAGCAACCTCCTACGGATTTCCATGGAGCTATAATTTCACCCATCCCTCCCTACTGCCTCTGCCTGGGTTTAGGCCTACAACTAACACTGCCCAGACTATCAACATGACAACCTGATACAGAATTGTGGATTAACACGATGGGAGTACAGGGAGTCACACTCTTTTTCCCTGCATGGACAAGACAAATTGCAAGGCAATTGCATGTGCTTCACCTGACACCTCAGCCCCTCTCCTGGAGGCAACTGGATGGGGACATCACCAGTAATAACAGAGGTTCTACAGGACATGTTGACAGGAGAAAGGGAGCAGTGGTTTATACTGCTTCAAAAGAAGCAGCAGGCATGCAAACTACACTTTACAGCCGGACTGGGACATTTCCTCAAATATAACACCCAACAAATTGAGAGCCCACTGTCATACTTTCTCCTGGTTCCCACTCATAAGGGATCCGTGGTCTTTTTTGCTTTATTTAAATATCTTGAGGTGTTGTTTTGTTTTTTTTTTCATCATATGCTGTAATGCAAAGGAAAAGTGCTGGCAGAAAGATTTTATACTGAGGGTGAAGTAGATTAAATTAATCTACTGCCGCTGGTATTACCTAATACTCTCATGTACAGTTTGGATTCTTTCTTTTTCCATCTTCTCTCCTCTACATTTCCAAGACACGATGCTACACTCCCCTGAACTCCTGTTTAGCCAAGCCATACGTATTTAACTCTTAAACTCTGTCCTCTTAGCTATCCCCTCCAGCAGCCTAAGCACTTTGCTGCTCCTCTCAGGTCTTGTTCAGATTTGTAAACTCACTGAAAACAGTACAGTTTCCTGAAATAATGCTGTGTTCTCAGCAGAGAAGTGTGACAATAGCAGGATGAGACCCCTGTGCTGTATGTGTAATCTAACTATGTTAGGCTGTGTAGATATCAAGCCACTGTAAATGGCTTGGTGGGTGAAACTGCCAGCATAAAGAGCAAAGCAACATACAGAAATCTAAAAACCAGGTAAATACCTCCTGTGCAGAGTATTCTTCCCCTCCACATTTTCTTCCATGTAAAACTCTGCTTCGAAGGCGGCAATGTATTTATTAATGACTACATGCCCAATCTGTCACAGAATGTAAGCAAACTAATCTACCTTTTTTTTAAACCCAGATCCTGCTCAAAAATTCTGAGATGCTTATGCCCAAATAAGAAAGTAAACAGAAATATTGTGTTAGTTTAAAGCTCTATTAAACCGGAAGAGGGAAAAGGAGATTGGAGGAGGTAATCACGTTAGACCAGCAAGCAGAGAATTTTAATCCCCCCCAAAACCCTCAAAAAGTTTTTGGTGAATCTTCTTAATTGCAATAACTACAAAGAAAAATAGTGTGAGTAATCTGTTGTAAGTCTCATGCTTTCAGAGCTGGAGAATTGAGCAAGGTAGAAAGAAAGATATAGTGCCAGGGTTTCATTTCAGACCTCAGAATTAAATACAGAGATAAAGTAGTTCAAAGGAGATGAAGGGGAAAAAAAGAGTTCATGTACTTTGTGAATTTAACTTCTTAATAGCTGCGTTTAGGCTGCAATAACAAGACAAGAGCATACTGGGGGAAAATGGAAGAAGACAAAACTACTAACGAATGTGAAATTATTTTCAAGTCTCAGAATAGGATAATTCAAAGAACTGAGAACAAAAAGGAAGAGTAAAAGTGTAAAGCGCTTTTTGACAGCCTTCTTTTTAAAAAGTGGTTGAGCAGATTTATCAAAGTGTGTGAAATGTTTGATCTTAAGCTGAACTTCCATGAAAACAGAATCATATTCCTTTCTGTTCGGAAGTCAGAGAAATGCTGCTGTAGCCGAGGAAAAGGACAGAGAGCACCTTCCAATTTTAAATTAGGAGGTCTGCATGTATAGACACAAATGTCTCTACACATATAGCTAAAAGTGTGTTTACACATTTAATTGATTCAAACCAAGACGTCCAAATCTGAATAGCTGAAAATTAAAACAGTATCAAATGACTAAAGTGAAAAGGAGGCTGATTGAAACACATATAGAAAATGGAAATACGTAAACTCAGAATGTTTTTGCTAATTAACAGTTACATCAAGGCTCTGCAAGCAGCATTAATCAGTGATGAGAAGACATAAGGATGCTGTGATGGCAATAGGTATCTATTCTGAAAGCACACCCAGCACCAAATATTAAGGGACAATATTTTGAGCTTGTGTATGCCACGCTGAGCCCAGCCCTGCTCTGCTCCACCTGATGGTCATCCTCCTTCCCCTGCCCTTAACTGCAACCCACCAAGGGGAATGAGGCCATTCCACCACCCTGCAAGCCATACACTAGGGATGGGACATTCACATAGATACAATTTAGTGCAGTCTGTTACCTCTTATGCATCAACCACCACACCTCTACTCCTTCAAGTGTGCAAAGTTCTAACACCTTCAAGAACTGGATGGGACTGCTCTAGGAGCACGGTTGTGCTGTGGGGCAGCCTGCTTCATAGTCCTAACTAAAACATGAGAGTGGAAGTTGCTGTTCAACTCAAAATAGGAGATCTGAGGTACTTGGTCTTGTCAACAGTGTTTGTTTGTTCCTGCATACTCAGACTTTGGTGGGGTGCTGCCTTGCTGGGAGAAAGGAAACTGGCCTTGCACAAGAGAGGTTCTCCTCCCAGAAGGACCCACTGCTGGTTCTTCCTTTGAGACTGTGAAACTGCGCAATCAGGGGCAGAGGGAGCAGCAAAGAGGGACCAGACAATGTGACACAGGACTAAAGGTGTCTGCCACTGTCCCAGTTCAAGTTACTATAAGCCTTCAAGTCATCCAGTCTACGGTCACTAATTCTGATTTCTAATTATAATTAGAAGAGGGGGGAAAGCGTAAAACAGACAAACAAACAACAGTTTTTATTTGCTATTTCTAAGTTAAAAGCCACAGCCTTACTCCAATCAACTCTGCACTGGATCTTCTTCTCCTGCCTGCACTGCTCCCAGTATGCTACCTGGTCAGAGCTCTAACCTCCCAGTATGGTGTTACACAAGGGATCGAGAGGCTGGAGCTGGAGGAACATCTGAGGGAAAGGAGACAAGGGAGATGAGAAAAGCCCTGTGACAAAGCAGTGGGAATAGCCCCTCTGTATATGCCCTTCTACACAGAGGTTGCTTTTCCATCTGTAGTCCCAGGATACTCCGCCAGCCCTTGCAAAGAAGAATGCAATCATCTTGGAAAATATTAAGCTGACTTTTTAAATCAAGCAAAAACAAACAAAAAAGATTCTTGTCAGTTAACAAGTCCTAATACAGACCACAATTTTGATAGCATCTTTACAGGTACTCTTCTAAATCCAATTTGCTTTCAGTGCAACTACTTGCAGGAATACAGCCAGGAAATGGCATAGAAACAAGGGTTTAAAATTCAGGTCAAGTTGGTCCGAAAGTTAAGGAGAGGCCACGTCACTCCAAAAATGTAATTCATTTTTCAAGTCTAAAGACAAAGTAGGATGCCAGAGTGACTTGTTCACATTTGGAAGCTATCCTAATAAGGTACCTGCTTATGCTATAAACATTACGAATTTTTAAAATGAACCATATTTTATTTTCAATTAGTAGCTTGTTGTCCTTCTAAATCTCTCCAGGGTTTGAACTCACAAAAACTGAGTAATGGGTTTCCTCTCACTTTGTCTGGAAAGAAAGCTTAGGTTCTAACCACCTTGGTTGGCTTCTACACATGTACTTTTTCAGGTTGACCTTCATGTCACACAGTTTGTGCTCCAAATTAATATTTTAAAGAAAGCTTTAAGCCCCTCTACAGCTTGACTGTCAGGTGAAGTCTGGGATTTAAGAATATTATATTATAAAATTAAAATTTTTTCAGAGATGAAAAGCAGTAAAAATTACATTTTGCTGCTGAATATTACAGCATATCTTAATGATATCTTAGATAGGAACGAAAATTGCATTGTTTTGAGCACAACATCGAAAGGAATGCTTCCAGTCTCAGTCATTTATGCCCAGCTTGTTTGCAACTTTCTGTTTTCTCCTCTAAACATGTATTTACTTGTAATCTTCCTTTTAGCACTATTTATCAGTTTTTATATGTGATCAGAGATTTTAATTGCAATTTATATACCTAGGTAAGCTGTACACACACAAAAAAGGACTTACTAAAAATCCAAAACACTTTTAGAAGTTCTTGTTATTCCCACTGAAATGAAAAGTAAAGAAAGCAATTCTGTTGCTCTGAGGGATTTTCCTCTACCATTGTTTTCACATACACATTAATTGAATGCCACTCCTAAAAATGCAATCAATGTTAAATCTCAACTCTAGATGGCGGCAGCCTCCTTCAGTTTTTAGTTTTCTCCTTAGTTTCTTAGTCTTTGTTCCTTAACCCTCCAAATAATTCTATACTCCCTCTTCTTCCCCCAAAATAAAGACTTCAGTGCTCCAAGCTGCACAGTTTAGAGAAGATAACTGGAAGGCATTTTCACCAGAAGAAATCAGGCTATTCCTGCAGTTAAGCTACATGGTTCTTCAAAGGGTACAGAATAATTGAGGCCTGAAGTGGGGAAAAAAAGAAAGGAAGATTTTTTTTCCCCTCCCCCTTCCCCTATCAGTCCTCACCTGGAGAAACGCTAGAAAAATAGTGCTTCTTTTTGTCTAGCGACAGCCCCTCAGATAGAAAGGGAGGGGGCAAAGGACAGAGAGAAGAAAGAGACACAGAAGATACAGAACAAAAAGGTGCCATTTCATAATGACTTTGAACCTGGAAAAAAGTCTGCCGAAAGAACGTGGCTTTAAAGCACGGAACAATTTTACAGATCTCTCTCTTAGGGCACAGTGTACTCCACCACATTATGCTGTTGGAGTTTATTAGATGAGCTGAGGCTACTTTATGTGTCATAAAACTTAACACGTAAGGAAAGCCTATTGCTCAAGCTAAAACACCTTCTCTGAACTCCTTTCCTTTTTCCCGTCTCCTAATATTTGCATTCAGTTTTGCCACTCAGCCACCAGTCCTGGCAAGTCTCTGCATTTTTCTATGTATTGCTAGCGTGGGGTATGAGGTAGGGTGCTCTACCTCCTCCAACACCAGCGTTTCTCACACGCTCTTTGACACGATCACATCCCTGGCATTCACATAAATACAATGGACATAGAGAAATATCTGAAACAGAGATTTCCAAAAGCCCATGCATGCATAATTCCTTAACATCTGTAAACTCCTGTAATTAGAGGCTGATTCTGTGAGCCCTCAAGCAATTTTATTTGGGCAAACAGTTCCAGTTCAGCTGGATCAGTCCCCTCTGCGCGGTTTCCCATAAATGTGTTTTCCAAACCAAGCTATTGGACTTTAAGTTCACATTTAGGGCCAGTACTTGGAGGATTCCCACATACACATGTTGTCATGGTCTTCTTTCTATTGGTAAGGACACAAAGGGACATTGGAGAGCACTCAGGAAACTGCCTTTTGAAACAGTTATTGCTGAGGGGTACTTCACGCATGTCAATATGTTAATGTTCTATACTAGAGTTATATTTTTGCTATCTTCACAACTCATTAACTTCTTTTTTTTTTCTGTATAAAACGCACACAGTTTAGTCCCCTACATGCCATTTTGAGGCCCCAAATATCCTAAGGCTAGTGAAGCTCAAGTTAAGAAGCATGAACCTAGCTGCCTTGCTGAGAGGCATGTGCATGGTCTTGGGGAACAATAAAGGCTATAAAAATACTCCAATAGATACCTTCATCCTCACTTTTCCACAGCTGCAGTCAGGAAATGTACTTTTCTATGAGAAGCACAGAAACAAAGATTCTGAGAAACAAGGGTTTAAGACTAGCAGAGTGACATAAGGTACCACAAGAAACATATCATCAACAAGGTAGAAAAAAAAAACAACTTTAACTTCTGAAATCATCTCTGACTCACTCTCTGCTGCAAGATCAGACAATACTGCAAGAAGTCTGAATGCAGAACATGCCTGTTACTAGACTCCGTTTGACCACCATTACTATTTACGTGATCATTGCATCATGGCATTTCTCACAGGGCGGTTCTACCATACACCTTAAATGATGCAACCACAGGTATCTCCCATAAAGGCAGCAGTTCTACCTTCCTCCCCATCCATCCCAAGCCATAGGTGTCTCTAACCCTATGGTGAAGCAGATTAGGGAGCTAACATGTGCCACTGCTCTCCCCGGCATGATTCACCAGCACCCGGCTGAACTTTGGAACCACACAAGAGAAGTGCCCAAAATCCATGGTGAGGGATGGGGACGGGACTCTGCCCATTCATTTGTGCAGTTAAGTTATCCCTGCTGCTTTTGGAAAAGTAACTAGTGTCACCAAGTCACGCCACTGCTAAAGGGCTCGAACACCAAGTCAACAAATGGAGACTTTCACCCACATACACCCCAAAACTTAACTTACTTGTCACATCTCAACTGAAGCATCCCAGACATAAAGTATCTTCTAGATGACCACACTAACACTATCCTAATGCTTTTTAAGGAGAAAGCTCAGACTACCCAGCACTGACACATGTAGTTCTGTGTTCTGTGGCATGCCTTAAGGCAAAAAAAATTAAAACTGGTGGATCTGAATGCTAAATCCTGCAATTGGATCCAGACGGCTGAACCTGTGTCCACATGGGACCCCACGGAAGTTCCCTGATGTTCCCTGAAGTTGCAAAGGGATGCTTGTACGTGTGCACTTGCACCACTGGGATCAAAATCTTTACTTTTGGGTCTAAGACAATTACGATTCAGACATGACATGAGAACCATGGCCGCTTTAAAAACTGTATCTTGAGGGCCCAACTCAATTTACAAGAGCATCAGATGTCACCAGTGGTCTCACCCTTAGGACTACAGTAATGAACAATTCATTTTTGTGCTACTAGAGGGAGCAAAAAGAGAGCAAAGCAAGCAGTAAACCTTCTTCCTTCCCTTTCTTCTCAATTATTGTCAGGTTTATCTATAATTCATAGCTTTTACTATGAGAATCAACGTAATATCTGAACAGAGTTCAGATTTATGAATTTATTCTCTCAATACCCAAGTGATGCTGAGGGACAATGTTACTACCATTTTTCAGACAAAGGAATGACATACAGAGTAATTAACTGCCCATTTCCCCCCCCTTTTTTTACAATAGGCATTATCCAGAATGAAAAATATAGGTGACTGGGGCATCCTTAGAAGTCAGGGCATAAGAAATCTAAGATAACAGGGGTGGCATATGGTAGGTAAGAAATCCTGAGTCACAGTCAGGTATATCTAATGAACACAAAGCTGTATGTGATTCTAGATTAACTTGTCCTTCAAACTCTGCTTTCTGGCTTTCACTGGGTGCTTGTTTGATGGCATTTAGAATTCAAACTCAAATACGTATTTTCAAAGGATTTTTTTCTGCGGGGTGGTATTTTTACCTTACATCTACTCTACATTTGTTACGTGCTCTTCAAAACTCCTTCTCTTTCTCTGTTCTAACTTAGTTAAGTGGTTTGCTTAGACTCTGTTGATGGCCAAAGGAAAGACAGACACAGGGAGAAACTGGCAATTCTTGGGATAGTTCACTTCATGTATCTTAAACGTGTATGTTTTGAAATGGTATGGAGATGACCACTTCTCTCCATTAAAAGCAGAACGAACTCCACCTCTCTACTTTACTGATGAAAGGAGTCATACCAAGAGAAACACTGAATATTTATTTATTCATGGCAATATCTTTATCTGTTACACTGAAGGCAACAGGTGACACTGAGAAATCAAGGCAACTATTTCCACACAGCCGACAAAAAAAAAGAGGTGGTAGTCTGTGAAATGTATTTCAGAGCAGAGAAAAAGGAAAGAAAAAAACCCCACTCATTTGTTTTACAAGTTGTTTGACTGCCCAACAAATTGCTTAGTCATTTGTCTGCTCGTATTTGCCATATGCATACATTTATGAAAATGCAGCCTGAGCGAGGGACCAGGGAGGGTGTCTGGAGGCAACACAGGGCACGCTGATACACCCTTGACTCTAATGTATCAGACTTGTAATGAGGGACTAATTTGGTTCTACACACTAGCTTGGCAGAAACAAAATACTTACAGACTATTAATAGAGAAACTTTTCACAGAAGCTGTGACCTTTCTGCCTTAGCACAGTTTACGGCCCTATCTCTGTCACAATTAAGCAGATCCTTGCTGCAAAGCAACACGCTTGTGTCTTTTTCTCCCCGTTATGAGGAGGGGACTGCTGATGTAGAGCAACTCTCTGGTAGACATACTGACGCAAAGCCCTTCTGCAATACAGAGGTATACAGAAACAGGGAAAACACAGGGTTTACAGTGCTCTCAACAACAGTGTCCCCTAACGTCCCCTAAAAATTGGTCCTCGGTATCAACAGCCACTCTAGTCGGGGGCCTACGGAGATTTGACGACAGTGATCTCTATGGCTTGATAATAAATCCAATTAATAGGAGAAAATATTATCAGTCACAATGTTGTAGTGGAATTGGGGACAGGGGGGAGGAGTGTACCGAGGTGGATACTTCTCTCCCTTCAAAGTCAGGCATATGCAATAGATTTCTAATGGCTTTGAATATAATTAAACATTTAAAACAGTACTGCAAATGCCTGATGGAAAACAGTTACGAAACACATCAAAGAGGACGGTCCATTTACTATTTCAGCCTTTATTTGCCAAGCCATGTGTCAACAAAAATACTGGCTGTTAAGGTCACTGATAGCAGAAGAACCAGGGAAGTAAACGTTACCAGGATCATTTTTAACAAAGTGGTTAAAGTCTGAAACTCAGGAAAATACATAATACAATTTACATATTTGCATTTTTAGATGCATTAAATCAACTTTTTTTAATTGTAAAAGATACTTATTTGTCTGACTCCATCTGCTCATTGCTGCAATTCACAGCAGCACACAGAACATTAGTGAAAGGACATCTAGTCTAAAAGCACAGGTGCATGGGATTAAATAACACCAAAAAAAAAAGACATAAAACAATGTAAAAAGACAACAAGTTAGCTCCATAAATACAAGCTAGAGAGAGAAATTTGGAAACAACTAGAACAATCAGTACAGTAATCCTAGCTCTTCCTGGCACTGCAGAAATGAGGGATATGCCAATAGCTCAAGCAGCAGAACAGCAACAAGCATCATTTTGTCACACTTAAAAAACAGAGGGTCGAACAAGCTACCAACTCATTAGAGGCAAATGGTGAGAGCAGCTAAGCGACTGGAATTTCAGCAGTTCTCCACTTTGCAACTATTTGTGCCACAAGAAATTATTTGTAGTCATGTTCCGAATGTAAAGAGTGATAGAACAGTTCATGGGAAGGATGTTTCTTGAATTTATCCTATTCTTAGTAACAGACTCAAGCGATGGCAGATCTAGGATTAATTTGGTCTCCAGAAGAGAGCACAGAGTGAAAACTCTTCCTGTGAAAATCATTTCAGCCACATCTTTGACAGCTGGCCACAACCACGTTACCCTGGGCATGCCAAATTTGTGAGATAACCAAGGAGAGATAGCAGAGCTCTCCACAGCCAAGAATGTAATGATAGGAAGTGATTATTTACTATTTTTTCTAAGAACTGGAGGCTTAAACTGAACAGAGGGAAGAACTTTTTTTTTTTTTTTTTTCGTGTAACACATACTTGGAACTCACTGCTACTTCATGCTGCAGAGGCCAGGAGAATAAATCCTCAAAGGAGGATTAGACAAGTTCTCAAAGAGCAGGGCCATATATGGATATTAAACATTAAGGTCAAGAAATAGTCTCAGAGGCTGAAGGTACATAAACTACTAACTTTTTTAAACTATAAAGCAGATGATGGATAGAGGGAGGGCATGTAGGTAGTCCAAAGGAAGAATCACTCTATAGCAACCATGTTTTTCTGCTCTTTTGGTAAACACTAGCCAGGTTACAGGATCCACTTGGACTGACTCCATAGGAAGGATTTTAGACTTTGGACAATTGTTTCTACACACACATTACTGCAACCTACCCTTCTGAAACCAAATGTCAGCATTAGTGCCTTAGTGAGAGACTCCCATGTGGGACTAGGATGACCTCCAAACTCCACAGTGCTTGGAGCGTTTACAAATAGATGGCATGTGCAATAAATGGCAGCTTTAAAAATGGCAGACCCAAGGAAACATGCTCTTAATAAAGAAAAGGTCCAATTTGCCACATGCAGGCTATCCACCAGTTCAAGAAGACAAGGCTTTTCTCTGTATGTTGTCCATTGTTTTGTTCAGGACAAAGTTAGATGACAAGCTGATGAGCAGAGTTCCATTTCCTATTTCAAGAGTATTTTATAGTCCCACAAGGACATGCCATCTTCTCAGTACCATCTAGTCCAGGAAGTAGGTGTAGGGAGCATGAAGAAATTTCTAAGGGCATAGGAAGGTGGTGGGTGGGCTTCTCAGTCTTGGAAGGGTGAGGATCTATTGCCAAGGAAAACAGGGAAGGAACAACAGCAAAAGAGAATAGGACACTTTGGCTGCCGAGGTGACTGAAGCACAAATGGAAGCAGCAACTGGCAGTCTGAAAGGCTGAGAAGTAGTGGAGATTTCAACAGCTAGCTCAGCTGAACAGGTCTCCTTGATCTTGTTGTTCAGACAACTTTTTCGAAAAACATCCCTACTCTAAGAGCAGGATTTCTTAGCAACTTTTGCTCATCAAGTCTGGTGGTAGAAGTAACAATACCATGGAAACCACTTGAATTTTCTCCACTGAAATCACTGTAGGGCTTAGTGCTTGCGCCAAGATCATACACAACGGTATTTAACGATATTACCATGACACAGTGATGGAGAGGATGGCTGGGAAAGGGGAACCTAAAAAAAAACAACAACCCCTCCACAAAATTGCCTGACGAGTCATTTTTGTGAAATGAAAAGTAATTTACACGGCAGTTTTACAGAAGAGAGAATTATGCAGTTAATCGACGCTGCTGGATAATTACACTGTACATGAGGCCTTGCTTTTAGGGAAAAATATAAGCTAATAAAGAGAGTCAGACGATCGGTAATGGCAGGGCTTTTGGGAGATACGGGAGACACAAAGCTAAATAATTTAAAGCTAAGGAGTATAATGACTGTGAAACTGAATTATTTTAAGTTTACATTAATTCTCCACCCAATTACATATCTAACATTAAGTCCAAAAGCTGGAGAATTCCTCTCAGCTGCAAACAGCCACGATAACAATGCAGAGGGGATGTGATCCATTGCTAAGGACGTGATCCCAAAGATGACTGGACTCTGAATGCATCCTCCCAATTGCTGCGTACATCCTTAATATTCTGAGGTCTGCTAGAGAATTAAAGCCAGTTTACACTTCCCTCCAGTTGCTGCTGGTTCAGCTACAGTCTCTCCCTAATACGGTCAACTGCAGTCTATCAATTTTCTTTGCGGTGCCTTTTTGCACCTTTTGAGCAGCAGCAGCAGCAGCAGATGGCTCAGCCTGGCTGTCTCACTGCCACATTTGTACCAGAGAAACCAGTGAAAAGTTAAACAACATTGAATTAACAATGAAAACGATGACTGGTGTAATGAGAGCGTTTCATTACCTTTGCGTTGTAAGCAATTTAGCCCTGATTATTATTGACCTTTGGTGATGCTGCATGCAAGTAAAATGCACTATCCTAAAAAAGCACGGGTATATTGGAAGGCAGACATTGCTTCTGAGTGTATTCATAAATAAACCAGACCATTTCCCTTCCTGTATTAGAGGTTTACCTTACAGCCCAGTTATCAGCGTTCAGCAGTCACCCTGACTGACACCCGCAGCAAACAAGACAAGAACAACTTGACACAGTACACCTGGCAAATTATTATTATTATTATTACTTCTACAACACCCAAAAGAGCACTAGCTACTTCACAAAGTAGTTAAAAAGACAAACTATGTGCCGCATTGAGCCAATATGCAGTGAAACTGTAGAACTACACAGGGTGGAAAAACAGGAGGAGGTGGCGTAACAAGAGGAAGTATATGGGTTACGGGAATAACATTAAACAGTAACTAATCTGGGGGACATGAGGTTCAGTGCATGCTGCCTATTCTTCTTATTCCACACCGACTTCAGAAGAATCCTCGTCACTGGATGTTTTATGAGCATGCTTTCAAAATCCACTGTTTTTTCCAGAAATGCCATTTGCTCGCATGCTAATCTGCATCTTTTTTCACTTAGGTTTTTCAGCCTGAAAGCAGATATATTTGAAAGTTCTGTCGGTTCCAAAGTAAATAGGACTATTAAGGATTTACGGTTCAACAAACGGCAGCCATAGATTTTGAAGCTTTTGCTGATTTTACAAGTGATGGCACGACAAAGTCCGTGACTCTGGGCCACGACGCCCCAGGCCAAAAGTGCAGGAGCAGCTCACTTCCCTACATGCTACGTTGTGTACCAAGGAACCACATCGTGGGCCTCTGCACACTTGCTGTGCAAGTTAGAAGAACTTGCAAGCAACTTGTTTCTCTTGCTCCCTCTTCATTTGATTTTAAGGGCTTAACGTTCAAGGGACCGCACGGCCCGCTTGGTGCAGTGTTTAGCCTGCTGCTTCCACACATCTCCATGACCCCACAGCGCTTCCCTCTTCTCTGCCAGAGGGATAGAGAAGAGGAAGCTCCGGGGAGACCTTATAGAAGCCTTCCAATACCTAAAGAGGGCCCACAGGAGAGATGGGGAGGGGCTCTTTATCAGGGACTGAGTGACAGGACAAGGGGGAATGGTTTCAAACTGCAAGAATGTAGATTTCAATTAGATATTAGGAAGCAATTCTTTACTGTGAGCATGGTAAGACACTGGAACAGGTTACCCAGAGAAGTTGTGCATGCCCCTTCCTTTGATGTGTTCAAGGCCAGGCTGGAAGGGCCTTTGAGTAACCTGTTCCAGTGGGAGCTGTCTCTGTCCATGGCAGGGGGCTTGGAACTATATAATCTTCAAGGTTCCTTCCAACTCTAACCATTCTATGATTACAGCATCCTTCACCTGCTAAGTGCATTGAGGACCGCCCACACAGGAGGCAGAAGAAAGTGCATTAAAAAAAAAAAAAGACCAGGAAAAACTAGAGTGCTCGTTACCAAATCCATCTACCAGCACAAAAACAATTGTCACACAGTTCCCTGCTCTTTGGACAACTGCATACCATCCAGAACAAAGTACGCTGCTGGCGCCTCCGGACTATTAATAATAGTAAGGTATGCGGTGCAGCAGGAGGGAGAACCGCGAGGGGTGGTGCTCCACAGGGCTGGCATAAGGCATGGATCTGCTCCAGGCTGCCTGCCAAATGCACTGGAAAACTTGACTTTCTGGGGGCCACCGAAGGATGCTTTTCTCCCTCCTGCAGTACTCTCCGGAGGGTTTTTGCCCATGCAGGCGGGCAGTACTCCTGCTTGCTCTCCAGCCTCCCCAGCTGGTACCACTGAAACGGGATCACTGGGCCCACCCTGACCACCTTACAGATAAAAGCTTCCACTCTTCCACTTCATCCTGCCATGCCTGTGGAGGGGTTTATAGATGTCACTGGAGCCAGCGGTGAGCATCTGAGAAAGAGATCATTCCCACTACCCCCTTAACCCAAGGTGAAGTAAGACGGACAGCATGGCCTGCCAGGTGTCTGCCTGATTATTCAGGTTTGTTCGCGACCCCCTGCAAATGTAGGGATTAAGACAGTTTCACAAGGTAGAGGAGAGAAGAGAAAAATTCAGAATGTTTTGATGGAAACACCTCAGTCCCTGCTAATAGCTCTATGTACCAGAGGTTTGGAAGGGGGCAAACCCAGTAAACCAGCACTGGGAAAGGAAAGGGCAGAAGGGGAAAAAATATGGAGATGCTAGTGTCCATCAGAGCACCGTTTTGCAGGGGGTGCCACATCCAAGGGAAGTAAAGTCTGTATTCACAACAATCTGCTCTGGTTCAGGTCTTGGATCGCCTATAGGTTTCCACACAGATGATGTACCCCCAAGATGCAACATGTCCCTGCCGGGGCGGTGTCCTCCCCCTTCAGAGGGCTGACAAAGTGCAGCACACGGCCGAGAGACACGAGATCCTAGCCTGCCGGCTTAGTTGAAAGGATTGCAGAGGGCTAGCTGCTAGAAGTGTTACTAAATATGTTGATGTTTCATAACCGCGTTTACTCTCATTACTGTTTCGTGTTTCTGGTTGGCCTACAGCAGGAAGGGCCAGGCAGGGCCAACGCTCGCTGCTGTGCAGGTCTGCAGCACCATCTCATTTCCACCGGTGGAGCTCGTCGAGGGCCCCCACTTGTTTTCTCCCAGCAGCCCGGCCTCGCTGTGGAAATGTGCTGCTGTGGAAATTCCCCGCTGTGGAAATGAGAAAGCCCAGCTCCCTACAGAAGGGCATATGGAAAATTCAGAAAATTCACACCTTGTCTATATGCAACCTTCAGCTTTCAAACTACTAGCGCTGACTCCACAGGTAGGAGAAGTGATTTGGCTTCCATGTGTACCGAGCAGAAAGAATCTGAGATACCATCTAGTTTGCAGAGGATTAAGGCTACCGAATGTCTATCTGAAAACATCAGGCAGCCCCAAAAATACAAATGTGTAGTTAGGGTTTCCAGCGACACATTAACTCATATTATGGTACATGCCAAGGGGTTAACCTAAGCCTTGGAGATATGTTTTGAAATTGGTTTTGTTAAGCCACTGTCATCTCCTAAATATAACTTTGTTTTCATTTAAAAAAAAAAAAAAATCCTTTAGGAGCTTCCTCCAAAAAAAACCCAAAAAACCAACAAAACAATTCTTTGAGGCTGTCCTTAAGGATTCCTGGAAACTTTTCATGTGTTCTAAAAATTACCCCTGCAAATCCTTGCATAGCCATGCCTCTCTGGCAGAGACGCCCAGAGGATGAAGAGGCTTGCATGGCTCCTGCACCCGCTGCCCCCGGCTCCACAGCTCGAGGTGGCCCTTCCTGACCAGAGCCAACTCACTGCCCAAATAATTTCCATGGGACTTTGCAAGCTACTTCTTGTGGAGAAAAACTTCAGTAAATTATCACCTCATTCCAAGCACATTCCTTTACAATTAAGAAAGCCCATAGTGTAGCACCGAAATGCTCTGAAATGCTTGTTTTCCTACAGCGGTTGACAGCACATACTACTTCTCAGCAGCTCATACAGTTTTGCCCCTGTTCCTGTGAAGGACCAACCATGTCCAAGGCCAGGCTGGATGGGGCTTTGAGCAACCTGGTCTAATGGGAGGTGTCCCTGCCCATGGCAGGGGAGCCGGAACTCCATGATCTTGAAGGTCCTGAGGTGTTGATTTTGGGGTGGGGTTTTTTTTGTTTTGGTGTTGTGTGGTGGGGTTTTTTTTTTGGTTGGTTGGTTTTTGGCTTTGGTTGTTTTTTTTTTAAATGGTTGGACTCGATGATCTCAAAGATCCCTTCTAACCATGAAGATTCTGTGATTCTTCCAGGACTCGTTATTCACATTTTGCCTACCGATGGCCGCTGTAGCTGAGCTGTTCTGCACAGATTTTTCTGCTTGGTATGAGGGGGATCGGGGGGTGTGTGTTAGGGGAGGGCTGTTAATTATACAGAGGGATGGAGCGGGGCCAGGCAGCCCCTCTGGTGCACTGTCTCCTACAGGCACGGCCTCCTTCCTGCTGTTTTGCAGCTACAAGGATCACCTGTTGGTCTTGGCACCCACCCAAGCTGGGGCCTAGCGGAAATGACAGAATCAGCTAGAAACGAGAGCCAGCTCCCATATTCCAGCCACCCAAATGAGGGGAATACAAAAAACAGATGATGGGCAACGTGACCGTGCCGCCGCCGCCGCCGCATGCCAGGGGCCAAGAGAGGCTGGGGTGGAAGGGAATGGAGAAAGAAGGGGGTATACGTCAAAAAGAAAAAAAAAAAAACCACCCACCACCCCAAACCAAAAAAAAAGAACAATTCCAAACACTGAAAAGCACACCTCCACCCTCCACCCTGTTCTTCTCTTTTCATATTCAGCACAGCAAAAGCATTAGAGAGCTTTCCTCTGTATGAACACCTGCCACGACCTTGTTCCTGCTCCTGCTGGGGATGTCAGATGCTTCCACCTCCCGCATGGGAGACGTCGAAGCCATACTCAGGTAGGTGGCAGAAACAAGCTGCCTTTTCCAGACCGGCTCCTCTCGGCGCTGCACAGCGACACACAGACCAGTCAGTCTGAGATCTGTCTCAGGAATTCCCCTCTCCTGGAACAACAGTGCTCCCTAAAAACCTTCCCCCTTGATATTTGGGTGAGCTGGGACCTTGTGCAGCAGGAGGATGAAGCACCGCTCAACTCTCAGTTCGTTCTTCCGGGCAGAAAAAGCAGCTAAAGTAACCCGATGGAAAAGGTAACTGCCACTAACAGCATTTAACCAGAAGAACGCTGACTTTGAAATAAATACAAGCTAATTACACACTGTATTTCTAGATATAACTAGTTTCATACAAGCTCTTGGAATCCACGTTTACTTGAAGCGGTGACTACCCTAACATCTGAAATTTCTCATCAAATTTCTCTGGACCCCAGAGTTCAGCGACACCATAAATGCATACTCTCTCAAATAGCTTAACAGGCTTTAAATGAGCTTTTAAGAGTGTAGAGTTTTTTTGTTTGTTGGTTGGTTTTGTTTTGGTTTTTTTTTTCCGTAATTTTTAGAAACAATAACAATAAAAGCGGGAAAAACCTAATTCTTAAAAGGAAGTCTTTTCCCTTTCCGAGAGCAATGGAATGGGTCCCCAGAGCTTACTTCTTCCTGAGAAAACACTTCATGAATAATCAATGTGCAGCCCAATTCCTCAATAAGCACGGAGCCTTCAAACACACCCAGCATTCAGCAGTCTCCCTGACTTTGGCCTTTAAACTGCAGCACATTTTGCCTTGCCCTCCCTAGTTTCCCAAGCTTCCTTTATTCCTGCTTTTTTCCAGCAACTAGGTAGGTAAGCAAGAAGCAAAATTCAAGCAGCGGGAGCGAGCCGGGGCTAATTTGCACCTTATGAATTATTCAGGCCCTTCTGATTCCCGCACCTGCACCGAGGCAGGAAGCTTGCGAGGAACAGTCATTACTCTTCTCTTGGGTTTGCACAAGCTTGGTTACTGCTCAGACACTTTGTTCTGTAACTAAGGGCTTCAGGTCTTGTACGAAGCAGTGGAAATGGGGGTGGGGGAAATAACCTCACATTGTCAACCCTCCCCCCCACCCCTCCCTTTTTGACTGCCCCCAACCCAGGATAATCATTCAACCCCTTTCTGAGACTAACGAGCTGTAGTTTGTATCCGACTGCTGAATTCATCTCACATATGCTAATCCGGATCAGAGCGTCAGCAGAGAAAAAAAACGAATGTGTGCACGAGCTGGTCTCGTCAGATATTTACTCAGCTGTATTAGATTGCACGTTTAAACTTCTCCCCAGCACAGAAGGGGAGTATTTCATCCGCATCAAGTATTTCACGTGCTCACTTGATCATTAAGGCATCCTTCTCCGCAGATACAGAAGAAATAAATCCTCTCCCTGGCATTCTGGCTAAACATCAGAGGTACTAACAGTTTAATACTACTGGAAGAGTCCACACCGTGCTTTCAACAGGATGGATTTAATGAGCAAATGGGTCTTTTCCATCTTCATCTACTATTATCTTGGTAAACAGAATGTGACACCTAACTGCAAATTCAGATATGACCCAGGAATTTAGACACCCATCAGGACCATTTGCAGAGAGCAGATACAGACCAATTAGCACTATGAACATTTTAAGATAACGAGACTTTTTTTTTTGAGTTACTATGCTATGACAAAGAGATCTAAAAGTATTATGCAAATTCAAAGCAGCAAGCACCGTCTTTACTGTATCTCATGTCCACAGTTGTACTGAATATCTCTGGGTCTTGTCCTTTATTAACATGCCGTCACCAACAAGTTCTCCAGTTAAAAGATCATCTCATTAATCCCCAAGCAGCTAAGCATCATGCTATAATTGATTCAGTAAAACAGATCTGCAGCAATTGATAATGAAACCTCTTTAATCCCCTCGTCCAAAATAACAACTCAAACACAAGTGTTAAGCATTCAGAAAGGTACAGTGAATCCTTATCAAATCTTCACTCATCTTCTTTCTATGTCTAAAGAAGTTAATTCATTTTCCTTTCGATGCAGAATGCGTGACTGGTCCTACGCTGCTTTTAATCTCATTCCTATCCAATAATAGGTACCCTGCATCTTTTTTAAGGTATTTTAATCGGCCATGTAAACATGTCATATTCTTTGATGTCGTTCATTCAGCATCATTAATCCCCAGCATGAAATCAATAGACTTAAAACATTCAATCACGTCAAAATGCAACATATAAATCCACAAATGACTTTAGCCCATCACACACACTGAATAGCTTGCAAGTTGGAAACTATTCCTTCTTTTGCCTTGGGAATCAGCAAACCCTAAGCCAGTCTTTCATTGAAATAAACAGATTCTCTCTCCAAGTATCTGCCATTAGGCAAAAAAAGATGTTGATAAACAAAACATAGGATTTTCTGTCTGCTCTGTCATCTTTTTTCATCCATGGCGGTCACACTGGACTTATGAGAAATACTTACATTTGTTTTACCACAACCTCTTGACAGTGTGCATATTTAAAAGACTTGGAAACCAATTACAGTAACTGGGTTACAGAATGTACTGGAGGTGCAAGGAAAGGGAAAAACATCTTTGCAGTTGTTTATTTTCCTTTTGCAACAGCACACATTGTTTCTCTGCTTGAAAAGAATGCCTAAAGGACAACAATCACAGATGCTTTTCTTAAATAAAAAAAAAGAGATAATTTCCTCTACCCTGTACATGATTTCCAAATCCACTGTAATTCAGAAAGTGAGAAGAATCTCTTTAATATGGCAGAAATTATGGCTGAGATGTAAAAACTAAGGGCAGCCAGACCCATCCTTTGATAGGCAAAAGGGCAGAAACAGGTAAACAGGGAGAAGGAATACTGTAGATAATAGAATAATATCTTTAATTCTACTACATTAAAAAACACTGATACCTTGCTTGTTTGAAAGGAGAAAACACAGTTTGGAAAGTGGAGAAGTGTGGAAACTGGGACTCTGAAGGCCTAATTTGGGAGGCATGCACCCAAAAAACCTTTCTAGGTCCACGACTGCATTCCTACCCACTGTTCCATGAACGTGCTTACCCATCATGTCCCTGAACTCATGAGGTCCTTCACTGTTATGCCAGAACTTCTTCAGGCACCTACCACAAGGAATACGTTCACACATGATCTTTCTGGCAGGTTCTCATTTTCCACCTGCAGGCAAGACAATGTCCTGAACTTTGCCTGCTTTGTGAAGAAGCTCACAAAATGCAGGCAGAGTTTTGATGGTGGCAACTGTTGTATTGTAGCCTTTTGGTCAAGTAATTTGCCCTGGGAAGGAGGGACTTTGGTTCCAGGTCCTTCTCAGACAGAAAGGTTGATTCCATACCTCCTCCATCCCAGGACTAATCTATGAGGACTTGGGATCTCCTACACGAGTGTCTATGGAAGCAAGGCTACTCTAACACCAGGAACGCAAGAACTATGAGGCTGAAAGGTTGGGTAGAAAAGGGGATGCTGGTTCTGTACTAGAAATCTGGACACATGGCTCCAAGAAGGGAATGGTGAAAGCTCCATTTCAATATCCATAGCTGTTTCTGGTCCAATGTTGCTCCAGGGAATGAAGCTTACAGTCCCAGTCTTCTCCATGCTCAGCTAGGATTCAGGCTCTTCTTACCCACTCTCCTTCCCATCCTGTGAGTTCTGTGCTCCTGTTTATACAATGGCCCATACTCAGCAAGAATGAAGATGAGAGACTCCACTGCTCCCCAAGTATCTTATGTGATTAGGCCTGTGAGAAGGATCCTAATGACTAAATGACCTCTGTGATGATTGTGCTGACAACCCAAAACTCAGGTCTCACACTTCATTGACACCTAGTTAACAAAGCTCTTCTGCAAAAGGTGGGAATATTGCTGTTGCTACTGCCAGCTTGCTTCAAGCTGTTCCACTGCCATTCAGAAAGGGCTATACAGACTACCTCTGAGTTAAACAGATGCTTTTAGTTCTTACTGGTTCCCTATACAGTCCATAATGTAACTGGGCTGTATTGCTACAGAAGCACTTATGTTCCCTAGGCAGTCAGCGAAGAGGAGTATACACTTAAACTACATGGGTCTCCTTTTTGCTTGCTCCTGAGACTCTCTCCAGTGGTTATAATGGGGAATTCAGGTGCTTTTCCTCAGAGGTCAGATCATTCTGCAAAGTTTAACCTTAACATACAGGTTAACACACAGGTTAAACATACAGGTTTGTATGCAAGTGAGGTACATGTCCTATTTGCTCCAAGTTTTAAAAAACTTTTATGAGTATGTAATAGAGATATCACTGCCTCCAGCATACCACAACATACTCTCACTACAGCTGAGTGAGGGAATAAAAATTTCATAGTAGGTATGACTAATCTCTACTTTACTGTAAGTATCTGGAGTCTTAGTGACCTCCTGATTTTGCAGTTTTTTCCACTGAAAGTTATGTTTATGCACTGAGGTGCACGGAGGAAAAGGAGTAGATTAGGGAATAACTTCAAATACTTCGGTTATCCTAGATGCATTAATTTTTCATTACCTCATTTATGAAAAAAACAAAACCAAAAAACTGAGGTAAAACTAAAGTATGTAATGAGGGCATTCCAAATCAAGCAAAGAGAAGATCAAGCATTTTCTTCTGGCAGTGTCTTAATTATTACCAGTAACGTCCTATTTATTATCATCTTCATTATTGTTTATCCTTTTTCTTTAAAAATGATCCAGACTGTCTCCCAAATGTGTACTTTTTTCCTGTTTGACAGAAGCTAGATTCACTCACGGCTGAAAGCAATCAAAGTTCAGACATAAGAAATACGGTTTTTTTTAAAGCCTGTGTTCTGTAGTTACAGTTTGGTTCCAGAGATGAATTGCAAGTACAGACTTGGGCCTTAACATTCCTACTGACTGAATGGGAATCCTATCAAGTGAAACAGCGTGCTCTGCAATGCTTATTTTCCTTTTGAACCGGTGACAAATGAGAACTACTGCTTCGAGTTAGTCTTACAAATGGCAGGAATAAAACAGAACTGTGCAAACGTTCGTCTTTGAATAGTGGAGAGTCAAAGCAAAGTAAGGTGAAAATGGTGTCCGGCAGGGTAATTCAGATCAGGAGAGTCATCCAACTCCATAGCAGCTTGACCCAAACATCGCCCCAGAGGCAGTGCTACAGCTGCTGGCTAGACAGCTCGCCAAGAAGCTAGCAGAGGTGCAAGCCAAAAAGCCAGCCATGAACCCACATGCCAGTGCAGGAAAGCTATATTCCAGTATTTGGCATCTGGGTCCTCCAGCTGCCAAACATCTCCCATCTGGCCAAGGCTGTGGAATGAGGTGTTAAAAAGAAGAAGAGGGGTAAATTATACAAGAGCAAAAGCAGTAGTGTTTGTGAGACACCAAGGACGAAGAGGCACACTGTGCCCGCCAACATCTGAAACTCATACATAATATCACTTTGTCACAGTGAAACGGTGGATCGGGTCCCTTCTGGATCAGGGGAGGCCGTATGGACAAAACGCTCAGCATTTCACAGGAAAAGAACAGTTAGACATGGATGAACTGGGGCAACAGTCCCAGCCCGTGGCCATCCGTGGAGGTCAGCAGGTGCAGAACATTTGTGTGGGATCCGTTTTGAGTAAGATTTACAGCCTTTACTAGATTTCATGAGCCCAATAACAACAGGGCAAAGAAGCCTACAAAAAATGTTTCTTCAAGACTTTGTGATCCATTCCCCTACCACCACAAAGAAAATCAATTATCTAAGAATGTTTCTTTCTATACTTTTATAACTAAAATATAGTAATTTTGAGTGTAATTTTATGGAAGAACAACTTTCTTGAAGTTTATTTAGTGATGCAAAATTAAGAAAGCCAATCAAACAACTGGGCGTCCATGAAATTTCATTCAAATGAAATATATACACTCATGTAGCTGTATTTAATAGTAGTAGACATCACTTTTGACAAGCAGTTACTGTTCCTAAGCTGCAATACTGCCGTACTCCAAGAAGCAAGACCAGCTGTGATGAATACTCCTAGCAGTGTAAGCAGTTTTAAGTGCACCGCAAGAATTCATATTTTTCAAATGATACACTGACTTAAAAATTCATCTCATTGGCCTCATTTTCACCTTTCACTCTACAGACAGGTCCACATGGCCTAAACGAGGTTTGACAGATGTGACTTTCTTGAACAATTAGGTTCTTTATTTTAAAAAGGCATAGAAGACCCTATATCTCTCTTACAAGTTTCTGTTTTCATTAGCAATTATTTGCCTCACCAAAATATTACATTTCAGCCTCATCTCATTCCAGTCAGAGCCAACAAACCTGTAGTGATTTAGAATTGGTACATGAGATGATTTATGCCATCTTCATCTACATCTAACCATGCCTGTTGTTCAGGGGGCCTCATTAGTAGGATCTCATGTTCATTGTTACAGTATGCATAAACTTCACATGTAAATCTATGAGCAATTTTTTTCAGTAAAATATCGACCACATTAAAAGAAGAGCAAAAAATTTACAATGTAAGCCTCCTTCTTGAAAATGTTTCCTGTAGAACAGAAGCTAACAGCCTGTATTCAGAAGTGTATCTGAAATATATATTTATTTTAGAAACACAGCATTTTGGAAAATAGTAGGTTCTTCAGAATAATTTCTGAAGTTGCACTGATGATTTCAATCAGACCAAAGAAAATTCTAGGGATTTAAAAAAAATAAACATCTCAATTTTGTAACCAAGGAAACCTTAAAAGGTTTGTATTGGCTTTAACAGAGAAGTTGCTGCTGCTACTGCTACTTTGAAAATGTTTCAGTAACAAGATCCTGCAAATTTTTAATATAAATATACCAGTTGTAATGCAATTAACTGCAAATTGGAGATAGGAGTAGATTTGAGGAACGATTTCTGTATTTGACTACTCATTAGCAATTTGAAAGTTTAATTGCTCTTAAACATGCTGTCTTCTTAATTTTATTATGAAGCCTAGCTCTACTTGTAAATGTGAAGAATTAGATTTATTCTGCAACTTATTTGTTTACACTGAATGTGTGAAGTTGTTTTTCCTTCTGTGCTCCACAGATGGAGGGACCTGGATTACTAAGAGCCCATAAAATCAGTGAGTTGATGGTCTTACACTTGTCACACAATGAGCGCGACTCCAAAGGCACCTCTTCAAGGGCCCACAAAACAAACAAAAGAAGGGGGAGGACAAACAAGCAAGCAAGCTACTCGCTTGCACACTATTTTATAACCCAATAAAACAACAGCAATGAATGCAACAAAACCAGGAACTCTATGAGCATTGGTACATCTCTTCTGTCGTATGGCATCACTTCTGCTTGGGCAAGTGAGGTGAACCCAAGGCACCTTATGGCATCACAAAGCTCATTGAAACCTCCCAGTCACCCCCTCACTGAATTTGTAATTCAGTGTAACCTCTGTGTAATTCAGAGTAAACTCTGCACTCTGATGCAGGGCATCTACTAGGTGCAGTACACAGTAAGGTTTTAAAATTTTGTATTTCTTGAAAAAAAAAAAAAAGCAAGGAGATGTTTGCAAAGACTTCTTCCTAAATTTTACAGCTTTGCTTGTTGACCGTTTCACATTAACTGGCAATGACCCACTGTAACATGAGCTATGTTGATTCACATTCATTTTGTTACTCAATTTCAGTAGACTATTTTGAACATTTTAAACTGCATTATCAAACATCAGACAGGATATTTTTTTTTCTGTTCTTGTATTTTAGTCATTGGGATTAGGAAAGAAAAAACCTACAGCTTTCCCGTGATGCACACCACCACCCTCCCAGCCCCAAAATATAAAAAACAATAGCAAAAATCAACTTTGGACCTTGCCCAGCCCCTCATCTCCCCCAGCCATGACATAAAGAGGGAAAGAAAGCTGAAAAGCACTACTACTAGACTTTGTCAATAAAACAGAACATTATATAATACACAATAAAATGCTTCATACCTGGAGTTGAAAAAACGAAAAGGGTTAACAGCTGACCTGGCACAGCCCCACATGCTCTCTCTGGAAATTGAACACAGACAATTAGGAATTTTAAGTTACCCCAAACAACTGCAGGGGACTTAGACAAGCTTGAGGAACACTTACTGCAAAGTAAGCACATAGCCTCAGTGTGGAAAGGACTTTGGGATTTTCCCATTCGCTCAAAACTCCTTCTTAAACTGAAATTGCTCTGTAGAGGTCCCAACTAATGCTAAGCAAGTGATTAGGAGCTCTGCCATTAATTTGCATGGGAGCAGAGTCAAAGCTTAAGGGCCCAGGTGTCACTTAGTGGTAATTCTGGATCACGGTGGATCATATTTTCTTATTAAAAAATAATCAGTCACCAAAAAGAAAACATTAACGAGACTCGAGAGTAGGCAGACATTGCACAAAGAGGAAATAGAGGCTGGAGCAAATGTCTGCTCCCAGAATTCTGCTGCTTAAGTAATATTATTCCCAACACATCACTGAAAACCCTACCCTTCAATGCTTTTTACTTAAAACTGAGACTCCGGGGAAAATAGATAATCTTCTAGAATATTGCTTGGAATATTGAGCAACACAAACATATAACATTATAGCAGTATAAACTCCTATGCTGGGATTCGGATTACATGGAATGCTCCTTTTCACTGGCAAATTCCGATCTACTGCATATGCTCAAACAAGAAGCATCACACAGCTGGCTTTTGGAAATAGTCCCACCACGTTAGGAAAAAAAAATAAAAAATAAAAACCTGTAGAAAGCCAAGTGCATGAATAACTCCCTTCAGTCCTTCTCTCTGTGCTTTAGACCTCAAATGTACCATGAAATTAGTCTGAGGCCAACGCCCAAGAAACCAGCAAAAATATTAGAATAATAACATGAATCATAAAAATGTTCTAGCACACTAGCAGTTGCGTCTGCATTTGCACTGGAAACATTTTGGATCCTTTATAATGCTCAGTTAAAATGGCCAGGTTGGCGCAGTAATTGTTGAAAGTGAAAAGGAACATTTCAAAGCAACTTCTCTTGATTTATACAATAGCACTTTCTATTGGCCTTTGGAAACCTACAAATAATCTACTTTCTCCCCTGATTCTGCAATCCATCTTTTGAACCTCTCAAATTTCTTTGCTGTTTGTTTGATTTTGCCATTTGTTAATTCTCAAATTTCTGACAGACAGGAATCTGCTACCAAGATGAGAAAATGATGTAAAGAATTTCCAAAATCTAAATTATTAGCTCTATCACAACCTGATACTGTTTTTTTTCCATTGTCTGTGTAGAGTCTTTTCCTTCTTCAGAAACATATCTCAGGTACCTGCTGCATGGTATCACTAAGTACAGATTTTATATCCCAGTTGTGTCAGTACCTCATCAAAGGGCACTGGGACAAAATCTCCTTTACCCCATTAGCCCTTAAGTGAAATCAATATGCACTGGAAAAATGGCAACCAGAAACCCTAACATTGACTGTTCTCTCCCATGTCAATTAAATTATAATCATCTGTGACTTATTGAAAAAAATATTTATTCACAAAGCTGATACACACAGCAAGACGTTACTGAAAAGTCCTGGCTACACATTTTGTACACTTCTTTTCATAAAGGTCTCTTTTCAGCAGCTAAGCCATAGGGCAGGAGAAAATACAGTTGGCGAGGATGATAAGCATTTGCATGCTGAATTTTTGTCAACTAAAGCTCTGATTAGAACCTACAGTATCCAGGCACTGAAGCAAAAGGCAGCCAGGCATCCTCCAACCAATCTGACAGACTCCTAAAATTTACTACGTTCCACGCTGTTTCACCTGAAAGCCACATGGCTGAAGCCTCCCACCAACCTCCGCTCTAATCCAGAAACCTTGAGGAGAAGTGCCCAACCCTTGCATCCAGGGCTTGAACCTCACCTTGCTATGAAAATGGCTAAAACACACCCGAGAACACGGACTGAGCATAAAAGGGAGCTGTAATTGTTACTTCCCAATCCAAAATACAAGAGTAGGAGGAAAAAGAAGAAGAAAAGGATGTTGTAGGACCACTCCTGGGTATCTTTTGCATCCTAGCCTTGTGTTCCAGAATTAGCAAACGTGGGAATCCGGCTTCCTGAGGCAGTGCTCTAACCACTAGGCTTTTATACCAGATACTATGGCACTGCTGCTGCAGGCTGTCACATTTTTAAATGGAGTGAAGGCTGAAGAGGAGGAGGACAACTTGCCCTGGGTTTTAAAATAGGTAAGATCAGAACAAAGCACTTGATCTCTTATTTTCCACCATGGGAAGCTGGGAATGTAACTTTTTCTTTTCTTTTTTTTTTTTTTCTTTTCCCAAAACTATATTTTAATGAACAGTTCCGTGTCAGAAGCCCATGTCAGGCTCGAGGAAGAGCAGAGATGACTCACAGCCGTGTACCTGGCAGGTAAGCAGCCAATTTTGAGAAGCTGGTTGCTCTGCCCCTTGCACTTCAGAGCATTTGACTCCGTCTTGACGATATTGTGGGGGAGTGGATGCCTTGTGCAGGTGCTCCGAAAGCCAATCATCTCCTGGTTTATAACCTCCCAACGCCTCCACCAGACACCCCCAAAGCAGGCAATCTGCACCCTGTCTCAAGTGCCAGTGCTGTTATGGTTCATTTGGGTTCTGGGTACCTGCAGTATTTCATGCGTGTGGGGAGCATACAGGGATTTCATTCCTCTATGCCGTGCAGTGTATTGACAAGGATGTACCTGTTACAGAACTCCATGGACCTGGTGGCTCCTCTCAAGCAAGAGGAAAAACACATTTTATTTTGACTATGCCTTAGTAGTGGCTCAGAATCTCAGAAATTATGCTGTGATACAGACAGCAAGTAGTTCAAAAGTGAAAATATTGAGTGCAAAGGGAATCAACCTGTTCATCTGAGTAAATAATTTTCAGCAAATTGTTTATTATACAACATTAGCCTGTTACTCTGCTTTCGAGACTTTTAGGACTGAGATTTTGGTCATTATTCCAGTTCCTCCTGTGAACTTATTTATAAATGGTTTGACCCTTTGGCCCTGATAAGCAACTGATCACAGAAATAGCAATGGCCATCAGTTCTTAAGAGAAACATCATGGTGACCTCTACGGGAAGCTGTTTCTCTGACAGCACTGTGTGTCCCTGAATTATTATGCAATATCCCAGCCCTATGCTAAATATTGTATTTTTAATGCAAATAATTGAGGAAGATATTTTGACAAGACTGAGACTCCTGCTGACTTTTAACGAGTACATAAATGCGAGCATTTCTTTCCATGCCTGCTGGCAGCTTCTGGTCATTTCCAAGTTACTTCATTTTTCAAGCTCTGTTTGCAACGCCGGAGATTTCCGCCAGCAGCAGATATCGTAGACAGGCCTTAAGATAAGTATTTTTTAGGGCAGCCTCTGACCTCAGTACCTGCCAGCCTGCTCCACGCTGCCTGAGCTTAGTGATACGTGCTCGGCAAGAGTGGTTTGGCCATTGCTGCCTCCTCTGATGCACCCTGGTCTCTTCCTTCTTTTCTGCCTGCCTCAGTTTTCGTATTTCCTTGCACCGCTGCATCCTGTGGCAACTCAGTATATCCCAGAAAGGTAAATAAATAAAAAAGTGACCCAAAACTTCCTTCTTGATGCATTGTCTGTCTGTCATGGCTATAATGGTAGGTGCTCGGCTTCGATTCTGAAACCTGTCATTATTATTGCTTCTGATGCACCTCAGGATTAGATGCTATTATCTCAGCCATTGCGCTGATCTACTCCTTATTTCAGCCTTCAATTCCTTTCGTTTTGGCTAGAGTAACTTCATACATCTGGTGGCTTTAAGCTCCAATTGTCCTTTTCCTGAATGTGTCCAAAATAGTGACACTCATGCCCTCAGTCACACACACATGGAGAATGACACCCCCTTGGCACATGGGCTCAGCACAAAAAACTCTTCCATATCCATCATCCAGGAACTTCCTTTCACTCCTTTTTATCTCCAGCCTAAAAAGAACTTGCTGTGAGAAATGAGGTTGTGGTGGAGTCACTACCAGTGAAACAGTAATTGAACTAATAAAAAAAATAGCACAATCTTTTCCCGTTGTGCAGGAAAAAGGAAAATGGCAGAAAAAATGTGTTGTTTTTTTTCAAGATCCTCGTATTCACATGCTCACACAATTACACCTCGATAAACAGTGTTTCCCCCTTAATCGTGCCCTCCTTTGCATGCAGCTTACATACCTGTGACCTACACCTTTTTTTGTAGTTTTTGCATGCATTGATCTAAACACTCAGGAAACATTTTTCCATAACTCAGTATAAGCACTGCTATTAAGATTTAATTGTTCTGCATGTTTGTCTGTCACAAAATCACAGGAACTGCCTTATGGAAAAGGAAAGATAAAAACTTATCTGATCTAGATAATGAAAAAAGAAGTAAATTTGGCTCAAGTGACAGCAGAGGACAATGGTCTTTCTTTTTCTTATCAGTAACTCAAGGTAGCAGTTCACTGAGGTAGTTTTATTGTGGCTTTTGCTGGCAGTGTTCTGCTATCTCATCTGCTCTGATGAGGATTCGCCACAGCTTTGGATTTCTTAATGCACACAGCTCTGCCTCTGCTTTCTGTGCTGATTTAGAAAGGAAAAAAACAAAAAAAAACCCCCCCAAAAAAAACCAAACCAGAAAAAGCTGTATAACGAATCACAGGGGAAACAGATGCCAAATAGGTGTACAAACTGCTAACTAAGTAGCAGCAATGCATAATGTTATTTATAATTCATTCTTCGGTGTCACACTCTTCGAGCAATTACACAATGCCTGCCTCCCTATCAATAAAATGCATTTCACATATCTAACCACTAATGGCTCGAGCTTCACTCTGGAGCAACACACTGCAGTGGAGGAAGTATGGGAACTAGAAGGCAGACCTTCCTGATCCCAGCTCATCCTCTGCTTTGCTGCACGGCCTTGAGCAAATCACTAACCTGCAGATAATTATAATATTTGAACACACAGGGGACCTGTAATTTAATTAGTTAATGTTTGCAAAGCAGGCCAAAGATAAAAAGTGCTATATGAATTATAAACACACTCGATTGTTTTGGGGCATTTTATTCCAAAGCACATTTGGGCAAATGTGTTTAGCAATGTAAAATCCCAGTAACGACGAAGTTTGATAACTGCCTTGAAACAACTGGCACTTCTTAAACTAAATTTTAAATTAATTAAAAAATTTAATGTTTTTGAGAAACAGTTATATGAGACAATTCAATATAGACACTGAAGCTGGGACACAAGATCTTTGAAAGTTTGCTTGTGATGGATAAAGGTAATGAGACATACAGAAAGGCATCTATGAATCCATACGTATTACAAGTCCCTCTTTGCTGCACCATGCTCGTTCCCAAAATAGCCTAAGTGTTGGGTTACTTTTTTAAGTTTTTAGCATCCAGACTTCAGTACAAAGTTAATCATTAGAACCAATGAAGTTAATGGTAAAACTCGTCTGGATTTTTAACAGAACCAGGGTTCCTTGGTTCTTACAGTTTATTATGGACTTAATTTAAATATTTCTCTTATAAGGAAAATATTATTCCTAGTAATGGCATGGTAAAATATGTAGTGAAGAGCAATGTTGAACACTTCAAAATGATTCAAAAAAAGAGAACCGACACCCTAATGAATATGTTTCCTTGCTCTAGATTCATCTACTCAACAGTCATGATAACTTACTGTTACAAGGAAGATAGGAAAACATAATTTTGTGTAAACCAAGCTAAAAGCACTTTTATTTTCAAATTAGCTTTCTTCAGGGAGCAATTTGACAATACCCTATCTCCTAATACACTCTCATTTAAGCAATATCATCCTTTCAAAGCAGGCAGCGATGTCAATTTCTTTGTAGAAGCTGCTTTTGATTTACAGTTGTTGCCCAACTGGCGCTTGTTCCTAATGATCGCTGGCTGATGGGAAATCTGTTATCCTGGCAAAAGGCTCTGGGACATATATCAGGAAATTTCCACACCAAAAAATCCTAGAATCTCCGTGCAGGCACAGAATGTCAATCTTTGATTTTACTGCCCAACTGTCAAGTTACTAAACTTTTTTTTAAAAAATATCGCATATGAAAAAAAAAAAAGAAAAAGAAAAGAAAAAGAACCTTTTTCGAATAGTATAGATCCATTTAGATTACTGAAATCAAAGGCTCATAGTCAGTGCCTAACAGAATCTCCAAAGGTATATAAGGTTTTTCAAGCTCTTGCAGTAGAAGTCCTAAGAACAGCTTTAGGCACATTCCTTTTTATATTCAAACAGAGGATTTTGAGAAAGTTTGTAAAGTGACAGTGTATTTACCCTGTAGAACAAGTTAGCACTTCTATAGAGAGAGAACTGAACCGCATGTTGGGGGGAGAAATCACACCTATAGTAGCTGTATAGGCCCAAAGTTTTGATGTGCTGGTTTAGTTTCTTCTTGAGTCACAGGCTTCCAGCATGGCCTTAGAAAATCACGTAGATGGGGATTCCTCATATAGAACTTCAGCAATGTTAAGGTTTATCACTCTCCCTAAGCCACTTCTCCAGGCTCTTTAATAAACAATGGGTGAGGCAGGCACCTCCAAAAGGCAGATGATCACAACTGATGAGATTATTTTAAGTATGCACATCTCTCCTCTCAGGAAACCCAAACTACTTGAGCCTAACTTTCAGAAAGATTACATTGTGAGGGATGGACTCTGCTGCACGGATATGTCCAAACTGGACAGGCCAGTACTGCCCTGAGGTTCCCTACGCTAGCTGAGACACAGCACACCTCTGCCAGTTCAATGGTGACTGTGAGTCATTAGCCAATCTCCACCCCAGCAACCTTTTTCACTGCAGAAGCCTTGTCTGCCACAGGATACACATCTGAGACTGCTGACAAGAAGTAAAACAAAACTAGAAGAGAAATATCCCTGAAATAAGGACACAATGGGGGCATCAACCATAATACAAATGACTGCCTCCCTTACAGAGCTCTATGTCACCAGTGTCTTTCACTTCACAGCATCACAGATGATATGGGGTTGGAAGGAACCTCTGGAGATCATCTAGTCCAACCTGCCTGTCCTCCTAGAGCAGGTTGCACAGGAACGTGTCCAGATGGGTTTTGAACTCCCTCCTGAGATGGAGACTCCACCACCTCTCTGGACAGCCTGTTCCAGTGCTCTCCCACCCGCAAAGTAAAGCAGTTCCTCCTCATGTTTAGATGGAACTTCCTATGTTCAGGTTTGTACCTGTTACCTCTTGTCCTGTCGCTGGCCGCATCCTTTTGACACCCACTGTTTAAGTATTTATAGGTGTCAATCAGATCCCCCAGTCTTCTCCAGGCTAAGAAGACCCAAGTCCCTCAGCCAGATACTTAAGTATCTGCACACCCCTCTCTCCCTGTTCACGTTTAATAAGTCGGTTCAGCTTGTAGAGTGACTCTTGAAGAGGCTGAGAAGAAACTCCACTGCGTAACTGGGAGGTGGGAGGCCCACAGGCAGTTCTGCTTCCTGAGTGTGGGGTACAACTTCTCCCTAGGAATGTTGCAGCAACTGTGAGCTCTTCTGCTCTAAAGCCTTACCGCAATGGAAAAATGCATCCCAGACTTGGGCAACCTTCATGAGAAAAGTAAAATTGAAACTGATGTATTCCCACGATTTTGCTCAAGACAAATTAACATTCTCCAGTGAAAAAAAATAATAATGCTTTATTGAGAAATTCTGGACCAGCTCTAGTCAGTTCTCAATCTGTAAAATCACCATCCAACTGTATGCCAGTTTTAAAATGAGCATTTGTTCACGGAGGGCGGATGTACCAGAAGAGAGAGAAGTAAAGTTCACACAAGTACTGCCAAAACACCCTCACTTATGTTTCTTGAAGACTCAGGACAAAGTCTGAGTCTTTTTGTCTGTAACTAGAAGAAGAATCTGAGGTGAAAGTTCCCTATAATGAATAGCACAATAGTAGTAATGATTGCAGCTGAAGCAGGAAAACAGACAATATCAGTGAAGAAAATGAATGGCTGATGGGAACACAGTTATAAACCTCAAAAGAGATAAAAATCAACCACAGAAGTTGATTTACATTGAAGAAGAGGAGGGAGAAAAGAAGAGATCTGGGCAGAAAAATTCAGACTTGAAAAATATATACCAATTTAAGAAAGTAGTACATTGGTAGTACATACTGTGGCTATGCTTTCTGTCTGTCTGTCTGTCTGCTGTGGAAATTCTTTTTTGCCAGTGCAGTATCCAAAACTACCTTCTACTGTATTGCAATAATAAAAACCAGCAGAATTTAAAAGTAAGATGATCACCTTAGTTTTAATGTATCAATCACATAACATAGACAAAGAGAACAAGGGGTAGGTCAAAGCCCTTAATCTCATTTTCATACAAGCACTCAGTGGCACCCGGCTCAGGGCAAGGAAGAGTTCACACTAAAGGTCACCATGGTCACATCCAAATGACAAGTGACATTTCTATGAATTAACTGCAGCTATAACTTCAAGTACTCAGGGTTTCCTCTCTGAATTTTCTGTCTCTCCATCAGCCCAGAAAAACAAGAAGCTACCTTAAGCATCATCCATTTATATGCACAGTCCATCTTCTCTTTGACATCACGTTAAAGAAAAAAAATGGTTTCATCAAAGGGGTTCCCTCCACCTACAATCCCTACAGAGCAAGAAGTCTAGGGAGATAAAGAGAAATTTCTGGATCTTTGGATTTTTACCAGTACACTGATAAAAAGTTCATGCAAAAAGTCACCTTCTGCAAGTAGGAGAACTTACGTAGTGTCACCTCGGGGAGAGAGAGCTGTGTGCTGTAAAAGAATGTATTTTACTGCACAAATGTGCAGGGAAAGAAGGAGATGAATGCCCTGTTCAGAGTCCTGTCAGGACTATGTACCATGGAGATGGCTCCTGAGACCCGCTGCATCTGGGCTACCCGGGGATGGGAGGGCTGCCAGGCTGGGGGAACAGCACGCTGCCTCCGATGGAGGCCCTTAAAAAGTTTTACTGGTCTTCCAGGGCTTGACTAACGCTTTCTCTTCCCTTGGCTTCCTAAAGATTTCTAGAGCATATCTGAGATTTGACCCTGAATATGTGATGCTATTCTTGCAGCGTAATAAGCGTCAGCAGCGTCAGGCGTCCAGAAGCAAATCTGCTCTTTGTTAGAGAGCTACACGTCAAAATGAGTTTGTAAAACACACTACAAAAACGATGAAATGCTGCTTACAATGCAAAGCCCACTGAAATCTACATATTGCTGCGATATGTACTATCAGCCAGACCATATTATCTGAGATTAATAAATTATTCTTAGTCCACAATATGGTAAGGCATAGCAACTGCCATAAAGTAGCACTGTCGCATAAAGAAATTTCACCAAAGTACCCTGCTTGAAATAATGACTTTGTTTATCTCTAACTTTACATTATTGATTGGGTTTACTGAACTGAGGAAGGACTATGAAGTCATTCCAAAGGAACTACTGAGAAATCTGGACGCTCAGCCAATACAAAGCTAGCAGCAAGAAGGCAATTTCCCTGAGAAAAAAAATAGTCATACTTGGTTATTTTACAAATATGCAAGCAAATTACATTCCGGTTAAGTTAATAAGAAGCTGTGCCAAACATGTGGCTCTTAAGTGTCTGATTGTCACATTTTTTACTGGTAAGAATTTTTTTCTTGTAAGACTATAGTGGACCTGAAACAAAGCAGCAGCACAGGCGGATGCCTTGCAGTTTTAGAGGACAGGAAAACCAAAGCTTTCTTACAGGCATTCCAAACTGTAATTCCAAGGGTAATTTCCAAGACAACAAGCTTAAAAACGACCATATTAAAACAACAGTTCCTCCCTGAACACTGACTAGTTGTTTTCCTTCCCTCAAGCTCGTGCTTAAAACCTTGGCATTGCTAACCCCACCTGGCAGATGTAGATCCAAGGGAAGATGCTGGAGCGCTCGGTATCGTCCTGTCCCTTCCCAGCTCCTGGCAGGCTGACTCCCCAGTCAGGCGCCGTGAATTGCCTTACCCCTCACCTCACCCCAGAGATCTGCAGTGAGGACACGTGTGTCCCGGGCAGCTGTCTGCACCGCCTGCAGTCAATGGAGAGGAACAGGCGCTCATGGGCTTTGCTCGCTCGCTCTCCCTAAATTAGACAGCTAGAAGAGGTCAAAGGAATCACCGCCTGGACATGCCAACTGCTGGCTGGTCCGTATGCAGGGAGCTGAAATCACTAGCTTGGATGCAGATACCTACATTGCAGATGTCTAACAGTTTTAAACTGAAGGAGGGTAGATTTAGACTGGATATTAGGAAGAAACTCTTTATTGTGAGGACGGTGAGGTGCTAGAACAGGTTGCCCAGAGAATTTGTGGATGCCCCAGCCCTGGAAGTGTCCAAGACCAGACTGGATGGGGCTTTGAGCAACCTGCTCTAGTGGGAGGTGTCCCTGCCCATGGCAGGGGGGTTGGAACTCGATGATCTCTAAGGTCCCTTCCAACTCAAACCACTCTATGATTCCTACAGACAGCACACAGGGGAAGTCAGGAGCCTAACCAAGGCCCCCACACATTGCATGAGGGGCTGGACAGAAACAACCCAAATAAAATACCCCCCAAAGGGGATTTGAAATCCCTTTCTGCTCCTAGAGAATAGGCAGCCATAGGCAAATATATAGACATACATATATAGACATACAAATATATATATATAGACATACATATATATATAATCCTTATGCAGGACAACTTAAAACAGGTCTGAGAAACAACCCGGAAAAGGTTCAACTGTTGCCTTGCACCTGCCACCAGCATCTATGAACCAGGCTTGGCATTTTGTTTGAGAAAGACAAGATTGCACACCAGCTATCTGGTATTGAAGGAAAGGATGCTGCCATCCCTTTGGAGGTGCCATGCTGTACTTCCCAGCCCATATCTCACAAGAAGAGAAGACTCTCTCTCAGCAAGAAGTTTTTTGTTCTTAACTACGTAACTAGTCACAAGAGCGAGCTCACAAGCTCACTTAAGAAAGAACACACTCTGTGGGACAGTCTTCTAGACTCTGAGGTCCAGCCTACCTCACTTACGCACTTGTTAGACCTATGCTTTCTTGCCTACTGAAGCAATCTTTCTATGCATCCAGTTATTCAGCAGAACAGTAGGTGCCTTTCCACGTCCTCAAGAGGAAATTCCTGTCTGCTAAGTTTAGACACTGAAATAGAGCACGCAGGATCTCCCTTTGGAAGGCTTCAAAGGCACTTTCCTCTCTGCAACAAGGGTATGTAGAACGTGGGCTTTTATTTTTGGTGGACTGCTTTGCTAAACGTCTAATATTAAGGTACATGCTAGATGCCTAAATTAAGAATAGAGCCTGCCTGTAAGGTACTTATTATAGACCAAGAAAAAAAATGGATTGAGTGGAGTCGGAATCACGTGCTAACGTTTCTTTTCAGCTCAACAGCTGTATGTGTGGTGTCTGTGACTGAGAACGAAGTAAAGAAGAAGAAAGATTGCAGATCACAGTCAAATTAGATTTTCCTAATGGAGCTTTTGAAATAAACTAACAGATTACTGTTTATATAAAAACTGTAACAAGGATGAGTTGATGTTACATTATTAAATTTCTTAATTTAATTCTTAAGCTCCAGAGCCAATCAAGTAATATTCAACACATTTACCTTCACAAACCGTGGAATGCATTGTGGAAAAGCCAAATAAGCCCTTCATGGTTTGACCAAATGTCTAAGCGTTCAAGCAGTATCCATCATACAGAATAGTATCCACCTGCCAGTTGCATGTTAGAAGCATTTGCTAGCACCCCATGCTTCCTCTTTCCTCCTTAATTCAACAGAACCATTTAGTGAAAATCATGACGAGTTGCTTTATTTTTCTGGCTTATTATGTATGTGTGCTATAAACTGAGAAAAAACTACTTAGCACTTCTGGGCCTCCTGTTATAACTAGCGAATTCAAAATATGTGTGAGGCCTGTCTATCAAGCCATAGTGTCACTGGTGATGAAACCTTCCCTTCCTTTATCACTGTCAGAAGGGGAGCATGCTAATTACACTGAGAGTTGACACCTTAATTTTGAGGTTACTTTGCTTGACTAGAAAATGAATCAGTGGATGTCTGGTGAAAATTCAAAAAAAAAGCAGTTACTCCTCAAACACGGCTTAGTTTCCTCCAAGTGATTAGGACATTGCTTTGGAGACATCAGTGCTTTTGGCTACTGATGGCCAGGAAAACAAAGCAAAACTAAGTCCTTTAACGTAAGACATTTAAAACGCATCTATAATAAATTATCTCGTAACAATGTCTAATGGCCTTTATTATAACTCTTCCCATTTAATAACATACAGAATGCACGTATTTTGAACCTCTCAGATAAAGTAATGTGTTTCATGGGTCTAGCACAGGCTTCAGTGCCTGGAGGCTCTAGTTCTATTTCCAGCTCTGCTTCAGACCTACAGGGTGACCTTTACGCATAACCTCATTTTCCTCACCTATAAAATGGGGATATTAATACTTATTTGCCTCACAGTTGGTTCCCTTCCAGCTGCTACAGTGACTGAGCAAGCTCATGCACCTACAGAATTGCTAATGCTCATGATAAACTTTCCTTTTTTTTTTAAACAAGCAATACAGACAACATTGAATTAAGAAATTACTTGTCCATCCAGTGAGTAAAAGTACATAGAAAAATAACAGCAAAAGAAAAATTGTTCCAAGTCGTCCATCCGCCCCCCCCCCAAATTCCTTTCAATAACACCGAGAAATGTTCGTGAGAAACGTAGGTTTCTCTATCTGACAGCAACTAGAAGAAACTTCTTAATGCTGCTTCCAGTCAAGAAAAAATCTGGTGGTTTTTTGAGTGAAAGTTTAACCTGGTCTGCCTTTGGAGAGCATATAAAAACACCACAAGCCTTGCAAGTAAATAAAGGGGTCAAAAAAACAATTTCAATTTGAAACTTTACCTAATAACGAGAGTGGAGAAAAAGAAAGGAAAAGCGAACTGGAGAGAAATGAGAGATACAGCCACCTCTTCCTTAAGGGAAGGAAGCTACGCAGCAGAGATGCTGCCAGATACGCCAGCCCACAGCTGAGGGGACACCATCATCGGCCAGGGAGCACCTCGGCCACATTCATCTCACTCTGGGAATGTGATACTTACTCTTGTACTGCTCTGGCTATGGAGAGCGCTGTAGATCCAGTTTCATTAACGCTATCTAAGGTCACATTTGGCAGGTCGTCATCATCACTGTCACTTTTAATTTGTCTGGGAGATAGGCCTCGGGGGTCCATTTGTGCTGGAAAGAGACATATAATGGATTAATATGAGCATGCTGAAATTAATCTCATCCTAGAACAACATCATGGTGCTCAGCACATCCGCTTGCTGGGGCCGGATGGCACCCCTTGTGCCGAGCATCCTGAACCCGGCACGCAGGCAGCGCCAACCCATCCAGCCAACCTGAAATAAAACTGTACACATAACATTGGAAAAAAAACTCAGTTACTCCTCAAGTTACTTATTCACAGAATCACAGAATGGTTAGAGTTGGAAGGGACCTTCAAGATCATGGAGTTCCAACCCCCCTCCCACTACAGCAGGTTTCTCAAAGACCCATCCAGCCTGGCCTTGAACACTTCCAGGGATGGGGCATCCACAGCTTTCCTGGGCAACTTATTCCAGTGCCTCACCACCCTCACAGGAAAGAGTTTCTTCCTAATATCTAGTCTAAATTTACCCTCTTTCAGTTTAAACCCGTTACCCCTCGTCCTATCACTACACTCCCTGATAAAGAGTCTGGCTGTCTTCAGAAAGCAAAAAGAAAGGGCTATGTCTGCTTTGTATAACACAGCACACTTGAGAATAAATTTTGCAGCAAAATTTCAGTAGCAATCTTTGATTTCGACTGTCCATCATGAGATACAAAGCTGGGACACAGTTAACTAAAAGTTAGGTGTCAAAAAAACCCCTCAGTTCTATCAGTTTCTGACAAAATTCAACACCAGTGTCAGCTTCTGAAGGAGTCTTCCCTCCATGTTACACACAGTGAATCCGCCACATGTAACTTCAGACAGGCAGATAACTTTGTGGTGACCAACATCGTCTGCAAATTTTTTTTGAAAAGTCACACAGTCTACAGTCTTTATGAACAGCCAAAGAGCAGGAATTGCAGGATTGTTTTGTCTATCCACAGTTTGCAGTATCCATACTCTGTGGCACTGCATGGGGTGCAGCTGACTCTGACCAACGAGTCCCACAAGGCCCAGCCCAGTCCCACAGATAAAATGGTGGTGCCTCAGGGAAAATAGGTTTAGAAAAGGGCAAAAAAATAAGCTACATGGGCAGAGTTAGGAAGAAACTGTGGAAAAACCATCTTGCAGACACCAAGGTGAGAGAAGAAAGAATGGAAGAGGTGCTGCTCTATGGTGGGTCAGAGATTCCCCTTCAGTTGAAGAAAACATGGTGGAGCAGAATGGCATGAGGAGGAAGGATGTGCAGAGAAGAGCTACTATGGACTGAACACAGCTCCCATTCCCCACCCCATGAATGCAGGAGTGAAGTTAAGTTTCCTCAAGTCAAGTCTGGTTTGCCTGTGACAGCAATTGGTGGGTGATCTTCCTGTCTTTATCTCAACCCAAGAGCTCTTCCATCTGATTTTCTCCCTGTCTTGTGGAGGAGCGAGGGTGTGAGAGCAGCTGGGTGGGTGCCTGGCACCAGTCACGGTCTACTCACCGGAGTTACATCTTGTGCCAAAGAGAGATGGGAAAGAAGAGGGGAGCAGAAGGGTAGGGCTTTCCCTCTTATCCTGGCTGCTGCTCCCTCTTATCCTGGCTGCTGCCCTCCAAAGGAAACTAAGCCCAACCTGCATAGAGGCAGGTGGAGAAAACCAAGAGATGGGTGTGAGGGGAACTATGGGGCACAATTATGTCTTGGGATAGTCCTGAGAGGATCTGAGAGTTGCGTGTGTCTGGGGACAGACAGAGACAAACTTTGGAGGTGACACTCCTCCTCACCTATGGAACACCACATAGGATTAGTAAGTGCTGAAAGACACCAAAAGCAGCCGGGATAGAAGAGCGAAACTGGAGAGATGTCTGACCCTGCAAAGGAGGAGAGGGAAGGGGAAAACAGGCAAAGAGATTTGTTTAAATGCATGTTTGTTTTGTTTGGCCAGGTGAAATAAAGGAACCCAAGATTATTTCTTCAAAAAGCTAATTGTTGTGTTAGTGCTCTCCTGTACTGCAGCATCAGAGACAGGACACTTTCTGGGTCTTGCGACGTGCTTTTCAAGAAAGGCAGCTGTCATTCCTGCTGAGCTCTGGCTAACCACAGCCCTGGACAACAGGTATCACAGGCTCCCATTAGAGATCAAGAACAATTCCGTGAGCCTATGATTAGGCAGCAGCTCCAAAAGTCACAGTTAGATTCCCCATTTTGCCACGTTTCTTATGTTACCAGGTTCACTGACTCTAGGAAAGGGACTGAGTTACAGTGAAGAACGGGAGGGCTGTAGACACGCCAGGAGCTGCACAGCCATAAAAAGTAGCACTGATGGATAACTGGACTCTCAAAAAGAAAGCCCTTCTCCAAATGAGTGATGTCTCAAGGGAAAGTTGGTCTTAAATTTTAATTTATGTCTTCGCTGTGAACCACCTCTGAGTAAAAGAACAGTTGAGTGATTATAACTACCCTTCAGCTGCATTTTTTTTTAAAAGAACTTCATAAAGAAAATACTATTAAAATCTGTTCAGTAAGCTGATGCAACAACCCCTTCTGGAAGCACAGTGCATTTACAGATGCACAGTGTGACTTCTCGGTTTAGATGGCTCAGTAATACTGGCTAGGTTTAGACTGCTTATTATTTCTTCATGCATAGTAAAGAAAACACCTTTTGTTTAGCAAAGCAAAGACTGTTGACAATGAACAATGACCTCCATGAGACAAATGTACAAACAATTTAAAAATTGTTCAAAACATGTAATTGTTTTAGATAGAATAAGCACCGTGTGCTTCTTAAAATCATGACTTAACACATGACAATATTCAATGCATATCAGAGTAATTGATAATCTGGTATTTGATTTAAGAACAACTGAACCATCTAGTCAACTGATTTAGCCCAAGAAAATTATTTGGAAAGATGAGCTATTTCTGAGGATGTCTATTTCCCTATTATTCCTTCTTAAAAGTAACTTTGAGTATGAGATTATTATTACTTATTTCATTACTTCTCCATTTTTTCTTAAAGTGAATCTCATTATGAGAAGTTATATATTTTTATCTGCTCAATCTGCAGTTAAATGCTGCTATATGTGATGCTTTTGTGAAAGCTAATGTTTGTAAATAAAATTAAAATTGTAACAAAAAACTATGTATGTGATATTTCCTATTAATGATGGGTTAATCTGATTTACACTATAGTAAAATTTTTAAGTAGCTAGCTCAGGAACTTTCTTAATGTTTAAATCTAGGCCTAACTTGAAATCACTAAAGTTGTCACATAATTTAGTCTGTAATACAGTAGATATACAGGAATTTTGATCACTTAAGCGTGAATACATAAAAAGAGACAGTATAAATGTATATGAAGAATCTTACCTACTTTTGTTCCTTATAAGACATGCTGTTTCACTCTTATTGCAGATTGCCAGCTCTTAAGATGTTATTGAGACTCCTATGATATTTGGTGGTGTTTTTAGATTATCAGAGGAATGCGCTAGGAGGAAGACTCGCAATTACATTAAAATGCTACCTTCTTTTTGTTTCTGCTTGGTGAGCTAAATCCTACTCTGTATACTCCTACCATGGCCATAAAGTTGCCAAGGGGGTTGTGCTTTTGCACCTAGGGATTATTTGGCCCACTGGGCACGGTGTGTCCCACCAGACGCCAACATTTGAGTACATCATGAGGTGCTGCAACACTTGAGCATGGCGGGAACAAGAGATGAGGAATGGAAACGTATCAGTGGGCAAATTGAAAGGTGGGGTATTCAAGGACATTATTTGTTATATTTTTGCAGTGAACCTAACTAAAGATGATAATTAAATTAGAGAATGATCTAGGGATTATATTTTAATGTTGGCCCGCCTTTACATGGGTTTTTGTCTCCTTTTCCATTTGTGACCTCTTCTCAGCTTGCAGCCTTGGGTGGCCGAGGTGACTATCCAGGAGGCTGAACTTCACTGCTGCCGGCTGGTGTAAACTGCCCTGTTTTCTCATCAGCATGGATGCAGCTGCTGCATGGCAAAACAGCCTTTGAAGCCATTCCCCTCCATAAAATGAGCCATGTGAATATCGAACTGGACAGAAGCCTAACAGATATCTCCTCCTCACCACTCACTACAGTGTGCAAACTGCAGTACAGGATTTTTATACATTCAGAGTTCATGACTCCTACTTATGTCAACAGCTTTGACTTTCTCTTGGACATCTAAGAACAACTGTCGAACTGCTGGCACCAGGGTTTATAAATACCAGCCACAGTTCATAAACACTGAATTAAGAGTAATTACTGGCCTAACGAACATTAAACAGGAAAGAATGAAGAGATGCAGGCACAAGATAATTTAGCAAATGAGATGAAAAAGGTGGAGGACAAGTGAGTAATGGCATGCGATTGGCAAGCAAGGCGGAGGAGAGCCCACAAAACATGCCAGTACATTTTACCCTGCCTTTGTGCTGTACCTTGCTCTGACAACCAATATTTTCCTTGAACTTAATCATAGAACCACAGAATAGTTCAGGTTGGAAGGGACCTTAAAGATTATTGAGTTCCAACCCCCCTGCCATGGGCAGGGACACCTCCCACTAGAGCAGGTTGCTCAAAGCCCCATCCAGCCCAACTTAGGACCGTGGGTCCAGAAGGGACCCTGCTGGGTCACTGAATCCAGTCCTCCCTATGTCAGGCAGACACATTTCATTAATAAAGCTCAAGCCTTAAAAATGAGCTGGTTTTCTTGCCCTTGCTACTGCTCTTGAAAGGCAAGATTTGTCTGAGAGAGCTACCTGGTGGTTTTGTGAAGTGTGAATGAGGCTAAGGCGAGGCAAGCAAAAAGAAACGAGTCAGGGACGGCTTTCATGGGACAAAGGTGTCATTGAAAGGGTGCACAGGAGCTACAGAAGCAAGCTGTTAGCACTCCACGCTGAGAAGACTGGTGAGCCAGGGGAGTTATTTAAGAACGTCTGCAAGCAGCCACGTTGTTTTCCATCCTTGTTAGCCTCAAGAAACAATGATCCTGTTTTGCTCAAGAAAGCATAGAGAATTGCTCTTGATATGTATACATACATGCAATCACTTCTCAATGGCCCCTTTGCCAAACTGCACCAAAAAGGAGTTTCCCTTTGGGCAGCACGAGCTAAAATTCACTCTCTGCACTTGTTTTAAGGTAAGATGTGCAAATGGCTCTCACATAAGGCATGTATCAGCATGTAAATACTCCAGAACTTTGGTCTACCATCATTAATATTGTATCTGCCAACTGTCGGTTGCCAGCAGGAAAAAATTTGATCTGGATCAGATATAAAGCTTGCTTGTATTTCCATTGAACTGAACAGTCTTTGGCTTTAAAATTTATGCTGGCTGGGGGGGGGCAGACATTACCTGATCCTGTTTCTCAGGACAAAATTGCCCCTTCTACAATGCTGGAACAGATTTAAACATGCACAGCAACTTTCTAAAGAACACTGATCGAATTTGTGCTTTCTGGTACATGGCCATGTTGGTCTTGACATGGTACAGGATTAACCATTTCATGGAAGCATGGGAGCATCCAGCCTCCCAGATCCTAAGGGCAGACGAACCCCTTGGAACAGGACAAAGCCTCTACCTTCCCAGGGGAATAACCTGAGCACGGGGCCACGCCACCAGGGTACTTTTCTCCTTTTACACTCTCTAAACTGGTGGATTTACATCTCACCAGGCTGATGAGAGCCCAGCACACCACCTCTCGCTTCTCATAGCCTTGCTGGTGGTGTGAGGCTGTTGGGTAAATGCTGTCCCACTGTCTGTCATATTTGGGCTCAGCCCAAATATGTCAGATAATTATAGAATTGTCTAGGTTGGAAGGGACCTTTAAGATCATCTAGTCCAACCATTAACCTAACTCTGATAAAACACCATCACTAAACCATGTCACTAAGCACTACGTCTGCCTGTCTTTTGAACACCTTCAGGGGTGGTGCCTCAACCACTTATCTGGGCAGTCCATTCCAATGCTTAATAACCCTTTCAGTGAAAAATTTTTTCCTAATACGCAATCTGAACCTCCCCTGGCACAACTTGAGGCCATTTCCTCTTGTCCTATTGCCTGGGACTTGGGACAGGAGCCCAACCCCTGCCTCTCTACAACCCCCTTTCAGGTAGTTATAGGGAGTGATAAGGTCTCCCCTCAGCCTCCTTTTCTCTAGGCTGAATAACTCCAGCTTCCTCAGCCTCTCTTCATAAGATTTATTCTCCTAATCACTTTGCTTCTTCCCAGCAATTATTTTGGGATATGCAGTGTCCTGACTTGGTTGGCCAAGGCCAAGTGCCATCAAAAATCTTCTAGTTGGATGCCTGTAGGTGGCCTGGATCTGGGGCCTTCTCAGCATGAAAAGGGCTATACACCAACACACTGCTATCATGGCTGGTGGTTTTCAGTTACCACGACTGGATTTATTTTCTTGACTCAAATTTACTCCAAGTGAAAGGGATGAAAACTCATTAGGATCACGAAGACCCACTAGAAGCAGTTTCATGTCTACACGCTATCTTTGATTTAAAGGCAAATATGAGCCCCTTGGGTTAAAGATGAATGAAATATTTAAGAGCAGGAGAAAACTAAGTAACCATCAAGAGTTTTGCCTTTCTTTATAGCTAAGCCACATAGTATTAACTAATGCTGAAATGACTCATTATGAGATGATGCTCGTTGGTGTGAAAATAGAGAGAGAAAATTCCAGCATCCTGAAATATTGAAGCCTCTGGCTCATTTTATCTTAATACCTTAGTTTTCTGCATTAAATTAACTTCTCTGCTAATAACTTTGTAAACATAAGATACATATAGGCCTGCTGATACACCGCAACATAATAAAAACTGAATTATGTGAAGCTGCTTTTTAAAAATAATTAAAAATCTGTTTCTGCTTTTTCAAAGGATTTCCAAACTCAGAGCCTGTTTGCTTTTGTTTCATATACTGAACTCCTCACTCTGCTACCTCTAAAGGATGCCTAAAATGCAACATGCTAATCAAAGTGATTGTTCGTGACAGACTTCCAACTGGCCCTGACATCCACCCACAAGCCCAGCCGGCCACTTGCAGAGTGACACGGGTCTGCAGCAGGGACACATCTGACACGGGGCTCTCCCAAGCATAATGCCAAGGCCTGTGTTAGATAAAATGTCAGCCTGGCCAGTGGGGAAGCCCCTCTGACCTTGCTAGCTCTTATCCATGCTAAGGTGATGTATTTTCTCTCGCAAACATAACCACGGATTTTTATTGCAATGGAAGTTTAAATTACACATAGATGAACAGTTCTGAAGTACCTCTAATAAGCCAGAAAGAATCATGTTTGCTTTTGCCAAATGTCTATCTGAGAAACTCCTTTCCAGTTGCTTCCTGTACATGCTGGCATACAGCAGGTGAAAAAAGATTATCCCTAGCTGTAAGCAATGGTTGCTTTGCACTAACTTCCATTAGGAAAGGAAGGAGAAATACTATCTCACACCCCAAAATCATTTACAAGAATCTCTCTAGTACTACCATTCACTCTCATTAGTACTGCTCTTACACACGTGTGTGCGTCCGTGTGTCTGCAGAGCACGAAGGACTGAAGTAACAAAGTGACATTTGCTGCCAGACTCCCAGAAGGATGATACTGGAAAATATGATTAATATCACTGAATATCACTGAAATTTTTGGAGTTGGAAGGGACCATAGAGATCATCTAGTCCAACTCCCCTGCCAATGCAGGACCACCCAGAGCATGTCAGAGCATGCCTCTCAGGACTGCATCCAGTCGGGTCTTGAAAATCTCCAGAGAAGGGGACTCCACAACCTCCCTGGGCAGCCTGTTCCAGGGCTCTGTCACCCTCACTGTGAAAAAGTTTTTCCTGATATTCAAGTGGAACCTTTTGTGTGTTAAGAAAATTATATGGTCCTCTTGCTTTAGCACAATATGCGATTGATCCACCAGCATCAGAAACACCATGAAGTAAGTAGTTTGAACCTAATAGTAATCTACCACTCACAATGACCCCATGACCCAACAGCACCTCACAGTACGTTTGCATCAGCCCCATCCTCTCTGAGTCATGGACATCGGGAACTGGATGACATTGGGAGAGGAAGGAAGAACCTCTCCCCTCCTGTCTCCAGGCACCTGCATCCAAATACAACCGCCCCAACAATCCCATGCAGCCAGTAGAGGCAAATGAGTGCCTTCAGGGGTGCTGAACTCACCAATCTCCATGGACTGCACAGGGAATTCAGTGGTGTGAGCCACTGGGGCACCAACCCTGGCAGAGGAAAGTGGTGCCCCCTTGAGCCATTGTGGACCCACTCCTTGATGGGAAGAGGAGGAGAGAAGCCTTTGCCATGAGGGTCTGTCATGCCTTGGTTTTCTGGGAAAGGGATCTGGGGGATCTCAGCAGGTGCCTGAAGATGGGGTGATGGCAACAGCACTGTGTGGCCTTCCTTGCTCCCAGTCTCCCTGTCACTGTTTACTTAATGCCATAGAGGCACCCCAGTCCCCATCAGAAATACTGAAGAAAATTATCTTTGGTCTTACAGCCCCAGTGGTCAAATTTGGAAGAGGGAGACAGTAATTCATAGGGGGAGACGGTAATCATCATTAAACCCCCAAATCTGCCAACAGTTATAAATACTGTCAGTTCTAAACCATAACTTTGATATCTTCGTTTGGTAGATGGCACAGTTGGGTACCTGAAATATTGCAAGGAGAAAACTGCTGGCCAAATGACTTCTTTTCCCGTTTCTTAAACTGCCACTGTTTCAAATACCTCTGATAAAAATGTGCATCTGGGTGGATCAAATGCCAAGTAGAGGGACTGACACATCTCCACCCTTCTCAGTTACTCTTGGAAAATAGGTCTTACAACTGTGTAAACCCAGCCTCCCACTGTAGCTTGATGTCTGAAGCAACTGAACATCCCTCTTCTAGGCAGTTTTTTTAGATAATAGGAGCCCAACATGGATCTCCTCAGCAGGAGAATGTCAAAGGAGAACGTCACAGACACCGCTGTGTGTTTCTACCAGTGGAGGCAACACTTCCAGATGCAGGTGTACAGAAGCTATTTGAAACGATGCCCTCAGAGATTAAGTGTTATACTCAGGTTTACTTAATGTGTTTTAGGAAACCAAATCCTGGCTTTATGGGCCTAAAAAATGTACAAGAATGATGGTATTAATTATTTTCTCCTCCTAAGCTGGTCCACACTATATGAAGCACACGCAGGGCATTTTTCTTCCTATTTAAAGTTCATTATAAGTGCTTTATATGTTGGAAAATGCTCTGAGCGCACCTATCAGATTTTCAATCAAAACAGCTTGGTGTCTGGTAGGGGCAGCAGAATTGGTCAATTTATTTCATAAAACTTTATGTACAAAGCAGCAGTATCCATGAACTTAATGGTCAGAATATAGAGTCTACAGGGGTAATTTTTATTACAATTTATAGCAAGATTACCCATACTCCACAGTTTTCAGATTTTATTGAGATTTTATGGGACTATATGGCTAGAGCAGTTAACTGTACCCTGCACAGCTATGGTTCACAGAGAATGGGAATTGGCACTGAATGCACAGTGTAACTAATCTACCAGAGAATATTAATTGCTATGATCCAATCAAAGGCAATATTTAAAATCATTTCACCAGTCAAATAATTTGCCATAAACCTGTAAAAGAATAGCTGTGTGGAGAAATACAGAGGTGAGAGTGATTGCATGGATGTAATATATGCACATATTTAAGCACCTCTGTCACTCGGCTGTATACATAAACATACAACACCATTTTTTTTTAAGCAAAGGACTTTTCTCTTTCTAAGCTATTTGAATATGAGACCTAATCGATGCAAGAAACCAAACTACTGAAACTACTGAGATTTATATCTCACTGAGAGCATCCAATATACAAATACTCTATCACCACAAGAAAGCAGGGAAAACAATAAGGACAGAATATATTTAATATTAAGTAAAACGTAAAGCTACTACAAAACGGTAGCAGATTGCAATTCACACACTGCTACAGAGATATTTTAAACACCAGAAAGTTTCCAGCAGGTTGGTCCAAGGCACAATAAAACCCACGGCAGGAGTAAAATAAATGAGAAGTTTTATGCATGTGTTTCTGCTGGATCCAAATTTGTGGCATAACAGCAACTAGATCAAAGCTCAGCCCTGGTGAGAGAACAGAGCTGAAGGACCAGAGGCATTCTTCACATGGAAGAGAAGAAATTAACAGCTTCCAAAAGATGCAGGGACTCTGGATATGAGCAAATGGATTTCCTCATACTCCTTATGCCTGGCTTCACAAATAAAATTGGAATACACATCTACCTCATTCCCTTCCCAAACTTGCTCATAGTTAAAAACATACATGATGTTAAATCCACTGTTGATAAATCTAGAACATAGACTTCCATAGTGGAAAAACCTAAGCCTGTCACTAGCAAGTCAACAGAAACACGATTTTTCTGGAGATTTAAGTAGAAGACTGTTTAGAGTACTCCCCATAGTCAACCCAAACTACTTTGTCTTCAAGCAATCTCCTTCTAAATTTCAAATACCACAGCATATATTGTAACCTGTGTTTTAACTCCCCATTCTGGCAAGAATTACTACTTATTCTAGTTCTTAAATATATGCACCATCTCCAGTAACACAGATCCCACCCCAAATGCAAGCCTCGCCTCTGCTGGCTTCTCTTCCCAGATAGCCATTGCCAACCTGCTTCTCCTTTCCAAGAACCACTAATACTTCTTCCAGACGAACCAAGCAAACAGGGGTAGAGAGATCCAGCATTGTGGGAGGCAGGCGGGTGGTGGTGGACAGGTTGGAATAGGTACAGCCACAAAGGATTTTTGTGAGTAATAGCAAAAAAAAATACAGCTAAAGTAGAAAATCTCCTCCTCAATGCAATTCAGATCCAAAATAACCATCTACTAAAATGTAGGAGGGATAATCGCTTCACATGAAATAAAAAAGGCAACACTAGTGGTTTTAATTAAGAGTCTCTTCCATAGCATAATTTATACAAACAAACAGACCATATAATCTGACCCTTAAACATATGGAATGGCTTTCTAAATTTCTAACTTTGTACTACAAATTGCATTTACTTTTGTGGAATAAACTTTACAGTAGGCAGAAATAACAGGCTGTACTTAAAAAAAGAAAAAAAAACAACGAAAAAACAAGGGCAGTGGATAATGTAATCTAGTGATATTACTTGTTTTAAGTTGCACAAAAATCTGTAGCAAAAGGTACTGTATTTTTACTACTATCCACAGCAAGGAATATGGCAGGAGTAAACCGTGAAAAGGCACAATCTCTGTATTTCTGGGTCAATACACAGACATGGTAACATAAAAACAGTCCATGCCAATGTCATAGAATCATAGAATTGTCTAAGTTGGAAGGGACCTTGAAGATCATCTAGTCCAACCACCAACCTAACCCTCACAAAAATCACTAAACCATATTCCTAAGGACTATGTCAACCCATCTTTTGAACACCTTCAGGGATGGTGCCTCAACCACTTCCCCGGGCAGCCCATTCCAATGCCTGATAACCCTCTCCGTGAAGAAATGTTCCCTAATATCGAATCTAAACCTCCCCTGGTGCAAGCCATTGCCCCTTGTCCTATCTCCTGTGACTTGGGAGAAGAGACCGACCCCCACCTCTCTACACCCCCCTTCAGGTAGTTATAAAGCATGATAAGGTCTCCCCTCAGCCTCCTCTTCCTCAGACTGAACAACCCCAGCTCCCTCAGCCTCTCCTCACAAGACTTTCAAGATTTACTTATTCTTCATTCATGATTGCCTTCTTTTTCAAAACAAAACTAAGCAAAGCATTAAGTTTTTGAGGTTTTTTTGCCTAGTTCAAACCCCATTACCCAGGAGGACCAATTAATTTGCTGCACATAAAAATGGTGGGAAAGCAGCACTTCTCCTTCCCAGGAGCCCATTCACTCAGAAGGAGCTCAGCCCTCGTGACTCCAGGTGGACACCCCTGCAGGCCAGCGGTGTGGCAGCATCCAATGTTCTTTTGCACTGGCGTGTGCACCAGTTTTCTTTCTCTGAATGTTACAAAAATAAGCAAATATATATCAAAATTTCTAAGGCTATTTGCCTATCAG
>BJBW01002308.1:28728-42769 GCA_004320125.1 Scolopax mira | reverse complement strand
AAAGGTGCCAGTAGCCACGATCACACTACAGTGGGTGAGCAGCTTCCTCACTTTCCCATCTAGATGATAACACTGAAATAACAAAAGTTGAGCAAAGGCCATAAAAATGAAGAGGAACTCATTATACACAACAGCTATTCAGAAAGGGTTAGAGGACGTTACCTGCAGCATTTGGAAGGCAGAAGGTCTCCTCATGGAGCACAAAACTCTCGTGGGAAATAAAGACACCGAGGAGGGTATTTTGGCTGCTTCAGTGAAAAAGCAGAAAAAAAACACCAAAGGGGGACAGGATAGAAAAGGGACCATAAAGGGAAATTTGTTACCTGGCTAACATTGGATAAAGGGAAATCAAATACCTCAGGCCACAGAAATAAAAGAATGAGTTGTCGAAGAAGGTATGATGCTGCAAGGAGTCTCACACCAGGGGCTTTGCCGTGGCACGAAACATTGACCAGCATCCCCAGAACATCAGGCTGGCACAGACCCCTCCTGTACAAGTGTTTCACACTGATTGTCTCTGAGCATATTCCCACTTAAACCAGATCTCTAAAACACAAAGAAAAATAAATGTGAAGAATCTGTAATCTTGTATTATTTTCATAACATTTTGAGCTTTGAGTTGGTTTTTGGGGTGCTCTGTAAATTTGATATATGAGGCGGGTCAGCTGCCACAAACACAAAACTCCCTTTAGCAAAGCCCCACACGGACATGGGGACCGAAGGGCAGTATTTTAAGAGTCAAGGCTAATTGCTGAGAGTATAGAAAAATGCAAAGGCTAGTAAGAAATTCCATCCCCCCCCAGCTCAGAGAAGCGAGCATCCATTCAGCTTGGGGGGGACAATTCTCAGCATCGCACCGCTCCCTGGGCTCAGCGCCCCCCCCACGGTCTGTGCTGAGACTCCTCTCCTTCCCGGCACGACAGGCACCGTATTCCCCTCAAACCCACCGACCGTTTGGCTCTGGAGACACTTGTGTTATTGTCAGTTTCAAGAGTTAAATATTCCGGGAGGAATTTGTTACTGCACAGCGATACATAATGCCTGAAAACCCCCTGCACCAATATTGCTCTCAAATTGGCAGCAAGTGAACAAGGGACATGAAGGATGCTTCAGCACAGTAACCTATCCTTCCTTCTCTCTTGGGAGCCACTTGGCCAGCTTTCATCCTCATAATTATAATAAATTTGACATTTCATAGATAATATTGATTTCTGTATTTTAGCATTTCACCATAGGTGACAGTCTAGCGTCAAGAATGAAATTTCTATTGATCTCCAGCGCATTAATCTCTCATGTGTATGTGATCATTTTTATAAGACCTTTTACTGCACATAAATCAATATTTCATATTTCCAGCTATGCCAGAGGAGATGTCATATTTGTAAACTGTGAGTTGACACCTGCAATTCCTTCCTGTTCAGCTTCAACTGTTCAGTAACAGTCGATTCAGGGTTGGGAAAGGATCAAGCTCCAGAAACAAGCGAGATGAAAAAGAGGAATGTAGAATACAGTAATTAGCTTAATGAACAAAGCAGCAGAGTAAGTGAGAGAAAGCTATGTTTCTGCTGCTCACGCTTGCCTCCTGAATACAAACATCTTTAGGGAGGTTTGCGAACCGACTGATAACGCATTTTAATATGTTCAGAGGACATTATAGCATAAATGTATTAAGAAAATAGAAGCAGCTAGAAAATTAGGCAAACTCTTCAATTAACTGCCTTGCTTGGTACACCCATACAACCATCTTAAATGATACTTTTTGCATCCAGTATTATCAACTACTTTAACTTTGACATGGTACACAAACTATCTATCTACCATTGAAGCAACTATGAGCAACTGTGTAATTTAGCAAACAATAACTAGAGCAATAAAATTCTCCTCTTTAAATTGAAATATTGACTTCCCACAAATAACAAGTGAAAAAAAGTAAAAAAAAAAAAAAAGAGAGTAAATCATAATGAGAACTGTATCCTCTCTTTCTAGAGGCTTAACTGAATCAGTTTAAAATAACACAAATAAAACCTTTTTTAAATAACATAGAATCTGCCTCTAAAGAAGCAACACTCTCTAGCTGCCTTGGGATTTGTTAAATTAGTTAAATGAGCAATTACTGCATGAAGTCCAGTGATCACACTCAGGCAGCAAACCCCTTTAAAGCATCCTGTGCTGTTAATTATTCGCTATATTAACAGTCACCTCCTATAGTTTGGATAGTTTAACAGTTTTGGAGAGCAGTGGATAATCTGCGATTTAACGAGTGGAGTCACTTAAGATTGCATCTCCAAGACGCATTCAGACATCCATCCTGATAAAAGCTGTGTGGAAGTTAAGCACTGGATGCGTAGATGTAATCACAGCTGTGAGCTTTTACACCTAATCTGAAATAACCCCTCACTCGATCGCTTTGGAATGACGTGGTATTACCTCTGGAAAGGTATGCAATTAGGACACCACCCGACACAGCGCGGCGTTAACATCTGCTGCCGGCGTCGGCACGGTCGGGCTAATGGCAGCCCCTCGGCAGCAGCCACCCAGCTCCGGGCAAACACCTATTTTCAGAGCAGGAGCCTGTTTTAGAAGCACAGCATCCCTCCTGCCCAGCTAAAGGCTGATGCTGAAATTCCTTTTTTTTTTTTTTTACAACAATTTCCTATGAGCACTATTGACATGCTATTATTTCAAATTATATGTCTTTTCCCTGCGAGGAAATGCTACCCTTGCTTCTTTTTAAAGGCCAACCCTTTTTGTTCATCTCTAAAACGTGTGAGTGCCCGTACAGCGTGTCACCGTCTGACTGTTCTAACAGGATGACAGACCCAGCATCAAAGTACAACTGACCACCGTGCGAGTGACGGGGTTTCCAAACTTATCTCAGGTTTTGACTGAAGGGGCAGGACTCACAAAGCACCTCAGCAGAACAGGCCAGGGTCGGAGAAGGCAGTTGGTGGGTGATCAGCGTCTTTACAAGGCGTTTAGTCTTCCCTGTGTCGGAGGAGCAAGCACAGAGAGAGCCTTCTCTGATGTCAAACCTGTTTTGTTTGGCAGTGAACTCATACTGACTGAGGTAGAAGAACAGTGACGTCACTTCCTATGCAGGAGTCAGGCAGGCACCGTGTCCATCTCATCCCGACGTGTTCATGGTTGGCCACAGAGGGCTACAAGGGTTTTCTGTAGGAACAATGCTGGAGTAGTGAACACAGCTCACCAGGAACCACTTCACGGGGGTGTTTGGTCACAAGCAAGAGTCAGCCTCACTGTCCAGTACCTGGTGCCTCACGATTCTCTGGAGGTGGGCAAGTAGCCATGGCCAGCACCAGCTTCCCACACCTCTATACCTTGAATCTGCAGATATAGACAATCCATTTGCCTGACCTGGCCTCCTCACAGAAACAATCCCCAGGAGTATCACTCACCAAAAGCAACGGCCGGAGATGTGTGACATGAAAACCTCTCCATGAATATGTCAGACCCGATGGGTCTCTGAGCAACCTGGTCTAGTGTGAGGTGTCCCTGCCCATGGCAGAGGGGTTGGAACTCAATGATCTTTGAAGTCCCTTCCAACCCAAACTATTCTATGATCCTGTATGCAAGAGGTCACTTTCTTCAAGCACAGACATAAACGGTTCACAAGAACTATAGGAAAGAAGGGAGGCAAGAATTTCTAAGCATAGTTGAGTATTTTAAAACAGAAGGTTGCAAACAACTCCAAACCCACACTTGAGGCAGGTGGGAGCCCTGCATATCCCAATGGGTGGGTCTTGTGGGTCAACGATTGGTTGCACAGCTGGGGTTGACAACACGGTTTCCATTGTTAGGACCAGGGGACCCTCACTGAGGGCTGAGTACTCCTAGGAGGAGATGCAATCCACCTGAACCACAGGGGAAACGGTATCTTTGCCAACAGGCTGGCCAACCCAGTAAGGAGAGATTTTAACGAGGAGTGACAAAGGAGGGAGGTAATGACACCCTTTCCAGTAAGGAAGTGGTGGCCCAACTGGGACTTAAGGTGAGCATGGTGATGTGGAAAAGACGCCAGCAGAGGGCTGAAGGGGGCCCACCTCAAGTCTGTGCAGATGAACAAGGAAACACTAAGAGGATGGTGTTACAAGGAAGGTCCCAAGCCTTATCTCAGAAATCACCAGCACTGAGTGACCCTGACGAGCCACCGCGAGTATTCTCTCCATGTTCTACACAACTGGGTTTGGGCAACTTCACCTTATGTCTTACTGACAGTTGTCTGACAATGTAGATCCTTCCATAAACGGTTTATTTGGTTAAAAATTAAATTATTTGGTGTTCCACACTTCACAGTCGGCGGATTCAGACATAACACAGTATCAGTGTCAATTGTCTCCTACGCTCAAAGACAACAAATTTATGAAACATATGAGTGTGCTTGACCACCATGGAAACAGACCTACATTGAACTTAATAGAAAACTTTTTAAAATCATGTGCATTTCTAACATCAAAAAAGCCCAAGGAGTTACAAATCTGGAAAACTTCTATTCTCACCCATCTCATAGAACATTAATTTAATGTACCACGTCAGGTCCAAACTTGAAGTTGCTTAAGCAGTAGCCTCTAGATATAAAATAGATCCAATACAAAGAAACATCGTGCAGTTCTCCACACTGCAACCCCCAGTTCAGAGGTGCAATGAAATGAAGAGAACTCTAGAGGAATCAAAGCATATGCCTGAGTGCAGTTTCTTGGGTCTGCTCTTTAATACTGTAAGAATAATTCGATATATATTCAAATTTTCACTACTAGGATAGTAGTATTTGCTCCTTCTGTTATTCTTATTAATGTTAACATAGACCAAGTAAAACATTCTGAGAAAAACACTATTTTTTAACTGAAAAATACACATTTCTGAACAGAACTTGTGTCATCTTGCACGCAGTAAAGCTGGATGACAGTATCTATTCTCAGAGAACAGTAAGATGGTCTCACATGAGCTCCTTACAGAACACACACTCTGAATGAAATTATCTATGTGGTGTCAACACAGGCTATTATTAACACATTAGGTGAGAAAAAACGTTTTGCATTATTAAATTAGCGGGAATATAATTCACATTGTGGTTGGACTTTGCCTCATAATTTATGAATTGTAAATACTCAAATATTCCCATGGCTAAATTAACAGTATTCATCACCACGAGAGAGAACAAGGGAAAAACAATGGTTTCAGCTCCTCATCCTCAGCGCAAGCAGATTTTGGACAAGGAACAGACTCCAAGGCAAAGTTTAGACCCTCAACAAGTGCACTGGTGCATTACGGGATGCCAAGGGTCCCACATTGGTGGGTGACTCTGACAAAAACAGAGGCTGTTCCCTAGTGTGAGGCCACCAAGGACTATTCTACATTGAAGAAGGACCAGATCCTGACCCCACTGAGCCCAGCAGTCACAGAGCTGGGCCAGGATCTTGACTGATTCCAGCAGATATGGCCTGGAGTAACCTGGTATTTTAAACACAAAGTGACTGAAACCTGCGAGTCCTTGCTCCCATATACTACAATTAAATGTTCAAGACATTGGAATGGCAAAGGACTATTTTTAAAGCAGGGGGAGCTCATCGGGAATCTATTTCAGAAAAGAACAAGCATGAGGTGCTCTATCAGATGCTGTCAAAAGTCCTCTAGAAAGTGGATGCAAAAGGTGAAGTTCTAAGAAATGGTCCAGGTAGAAGAATACCTTTGGGAATAAAATGCTAAAAAGAAAGTTATAATTAGTGAGACTCACGGGCAGAGAGAAATCATTTGACCAAGACCATCACTTCGATTTCCCTCTTTTTGATAAGTTAACTTCACCCAAGTTAATGGTCATGCTGGCATTGAAAGAGCAAAGGTGAGAAGTGGTGAGTGGAAAGCCAGTGGAGCCCAGACCATCTGAGCTGCATAAGAGTCCATTTTCTAAACTCCAAACTTTGTATAACCTTTCAGAGCTGTCTTTGCGTGGATCAAAAAGTATCTGTGTTGGGAACATGCACCAAGTTTGGGAACGTGCGTGTTCCTCAGGGCTCTAAAGCCATAGAAAGCACTGAATAGGACAAAGATTAAAATGAATAAATTAATAAATAAAGCTACCCAGAGACACGATGACATCTACAAGTGATCATTATGAAAAATCAGTCCACAGATGTTAAATTGAGACTTAAAATAACTTTTCACTCAATATTGTTCACAGCCTCTTTAAATTCACTTCTGGGGCGATTTCAGCCTTTGAACTTTGCTGGCTCGAATAGTCTTAAGAAGTGAATCTTTAGGGTGCCTGTTCACTGGAAATAAAAATTTAGTGAAATGTCTCATCTAAATTTTGCAATTTGTCCTGCAAAGAACAATGCATTTGGAACTTGTACACACATCTGAGAGCTTTCCAGAAGGCACCATCAATTCTGTCATTGGAGAAAGGCCACTGGTGAATTAGTAGGAGGGAGGGGAGTAAAATCCCAATTGTCTAACCTGAGGGAGCTCCTCTGGCTGCTGGTTCTGATTCCGTCCCCAGCCCAGAACATCAAGGCACTAAGGAAACTAGGAAATTCTGTGAAAGGGCATTTCTTTTGTTCTTCCCACAGTTTACAGCTTATGTACAACACTAACATTTACAAACCAAACCACACAATTCCAGAAGTTATCCACCTTTGAAACTCAGAATAATTTAGCAAAACAAGAAGAAAGCATCTTCTATTTACAAACTGTGTAGAAGGGGCAGGTTTCAATGTATTGAGTTGTATTTGTTCAACTCTAATGTCAACAACCGTTTTAGAAATTAAACTGCAGATGAGTATCTGAAATAATGAAAGCAATCACAAAACAGATCAGAGAAAAGTGCACTCACCTGCCAAAGGAATAGGAAAATCCCCTTTCCAATTGAACCATTTTCAGTGTATGTACTGGGACAGTTCATCCCAATAGCGTGACACTCCAGTAAAACCAAAGACAGAGGTGTGGGCTCCATTCAGCAGTTTCATTTGGTTATGGTCTTCCGTTGACATGAAAACTGTAGAATTTTCCATAGTTCCAACAGGCAACCTGTTGTAAGAAGAGTTTCAGGAAAGGAAACATGGAGACAGCCAGGCACCAGCACTGATGATGCAATAACCATGAAGTGAGTCCAACAGGTTAAAATCCCTGCCGCTCCTGCAGACTGTCGGGTTTCTCTCTCCATGAAGAAAACATTCTGGTCCCCTTTAATCATAATTATCATTACCGATTTACTGCTTTTTTACAGCCAGGGTTTACAGCCCGACTGCGGAAGGCACGCATGGGACTGCTGGTGGAGAGAGGCAGAGGGACAAGAGAGTCCTGCAGTGATTTAACTCTGTGGTGTTACAGAACAGACTATTTTGCTAATCAAACAGATCAGCGCAGACCGGCCGCAGAGTATATCGGCTTAGAACGCGGCTGAGCTGAAACCAAAACAGAGAAAACCTTTTTCCTGGGGTAGAAATGGATTTCTCTACTCGAGAGCGGTCTGTACACAGCCCCCACACACACCTCCTGCTTCCCCCATGGGTTACACACACACAGCCAGTGGGCACCACGTCTATTAAAAAAAAAAAGAGACTAATGAAAAGACAAAATTTCTGCCAGAAGACAAAAAAAACATCAAAATCAAGTATGGGAAATTTAGTCTTTCAAAACAAGCCATTATTTCACAATATAAGTTCTTTGAAAAATCTTTTCCTGTGAGGTATAATCGCCTCATCTGCTCAAGCAGATGCAAAAAGTACAGTTTAAGGTCCAATTTCATTTGACTATTTAAGTTAATATATTAAGATGAGAAGGGAAAATGAAGACCACAACATGAACACATCTGTATCAAGAATCTTCTTTCCAAGAAGGTTCCAAGAAGGAAACCAAAAAAGGTTTCCAAACTTCTTAAATATTAAGATACAAACAAAACTAGGGAAAAAAAGCCATCCTGAATGGCTGAAAGTCATACATCTATGAACAAAGACTGGCCCAAACCCCTTAGCTTTCAGTTATGAGTCCTACAGCCCAGAGAAGTTCATCTTGCACCTTCCGTTAGCCTGGAGTGAACCTGGATTTCAGGAGCTGGACCAATGTATAAAGGGAGGAGGATGAAGACCTAAGATTTACTACTTTCTTTTTTTTTTTTTCCAGAAAATGTAAAGAAAAGTCCTTTCCTTTTAGATCAAGCTGAAATGTTTTCACTAATCTTAAATACTTCATATTACATTCAGATACTTTAGTTCCTTCATTAACTTTTTCTCAATTTATTTTGGTCAGTGTTAAATGAGAAAAAGGTAGTTCTGAAATGAAAAGTGAAAAGTTACATTTGGGAAACTCTGAAAGAAAATGTCAAATTTAAAAATTTTGTCTTGTCTTCCTGCTTCAAAGTGTCTACTTTTTCAGTCCAACCAACTGCACAGACTCTGCCTGACCTCAGAAATTATTTCAGAGATGTCACAACTGTATGTTCAGCCACCTGTGTATTTGGTCAGAAAAAAAAATCTCAGCTGTACCTCAGGCCTCAGTTACTCTCACAGCACTGTCAGAACTGTATTGTTTAAATACAGCAAAGTAATGACTATTTTAATTTACATAACTGTGACCAACTCAAGGCCACTAAAATAGACGGGCACATATTTTTGCCACTAAAATAAATGGGCGTGTATTTTTTGATGAAACATAGCTGTACAGCTGAAGTGCTACCCACATCAGAGAGCCTTAAAAAACTGATTCTACATGCCAGCAGTAAAATTTCACAGGAATTCAGTGGTGATAACAGTAACCATCACACCTCCAACACCTAATGCAGAAGCCACCACAGGAAATAAGGTTATTAAATGAAAAATAAATAAATAAATAAATAAACCCAACCTAATAGAAAAGGGCAGCTGAGTCTTGCATTTGTTCCTTAATCATGTTTGGGTTTTTTTAGGGAGACAAAGTGTTCAGCTCACAAAATAAAAGGCAAAATAGGACTAATTTTAAAAGTGTGGGTTTTCCTACTATTTTTTAACCATCCCAATATTTGATAAAATAATTGATTTTACAAAATAAGATATTTTGGAAGGATGGCAAACCAGAGAAATATTCAGCAAGGTGAGGAACCCCAGTGAGTTGGGGGTACAGACACACTGACGCCCACCAAGGGACATACTCGTCAGGAGGTACATGATTTAACAGCACCCCGAGACTTACTCCAGCCTGGGCTGGAGTGAGAAGTTTCCCAGTTTTGCCCTGAACAAAGAAAAGTGTTTAATAAACTGAGTGAAAAGTAAACCAAGAAATATGGAGGAGGAAAAAACCAAGTAATTGATTTATAAGATAAACACAATGAAAAGATAAAGAAAAAACCCAAACTTTTGGTAAAAGTGTTGTTAAGGTTGTGCCCTAACTAGAATAGGCTGGTTTCAACCAGCAAAATATTGGTAGTTAATGTCTTATTGACTGGTGCCCTTCAATCCAGCATGAGACTGGGACTTCAGGGGACTTACCTGTGATTTCAAGGGACAATCAGCTCGGGCAACCGTTTCCCATGGCCAGGACCCAGCGGCCCCTGGGGACCCTCACCCGAGTCAGCACTTCTCTGGTCTCTCACACCACGGGACATCTCGTTTGGACACCATCACCCAAAGGACTTGGCTTGACATCAGTCATGGGTCACCTTCACAAAACGGCTAAATAAGAATTAAGAAATGAATAATTTTGCACTCAAGGGAGGGACTGGATCTTAATCATCTTTACAAAGTTGATTAAGGGCCTGGAGCATCCTATGAGGAGAGGCTGAGGGACTGGATTCTTTTTAGTCTTGAGAAGACTTAGGAAGGACCTGATCAATGCTTACAAATACTTTAAGAGAGGGACAGGGCTGGTCTTTTCTCAGTGGTGCCCAGGGACAGGACAAGAGGAAATGGGCACAAATTTGAGTATAAGAAGTTCCACCTAAACATGAGGAGGAACTTCTTTCCTGTGAGTGTGGCAGAGCCCTGGCAGAGGCTGCCCAGAGAGGTGGTGGAGTCTCCTTCTCTGGAGACATTCAAAACCTGCCTGAAGTTCCTGTGCAACGTGCTCTAGGTAGACCCACTCAGGTGGAGGGGTTGCACTAGATGATCTCCAGAGGTTCCTGCCAACCCCATACGGTTCTACGATTCTATGTGGGGGAATGTGCTGGGACGCTGAGAAGGAAACTTTGGCACACAATTACCCGTTTTGTGCACCAGCCTACAAGGTCATGACAAGACTGCAGATGAAGGGTTTGTGCAACACAAAGAGCATCCTTACCTGAAAACTGAGCTACTATACATTTATAGACATTTATAGTTTCTTATTACCTTGTATATCACTTTGTCAACTTGGGATTTTAAAACTTGGAGATCAAACCTCACAGCTGATGCTGCTATGAGCAGAAGGTTGGTGTCAAAGACCTCCCGAGGTGCCTTCCAACCTGAGTTATCCTACCCTCTGAGTTACCCCGAGTTACCCTCTTTGCTCCTAAAGAAAATCAACCTGATGTTGTTGGAGAAATTCTCCATGAACAGGCCTAAATAGAAAGAGGCATGAGTCGTACATGCAGACCTCCCTGCCAAGGACAGGTCCCCTGGAGTCACCGAGGGTGTCCCTAGAGCCAGCCCAGTGGAGGAAAACTTTGCAGGATTAGACCTTTGCTTCTAAAAATCGGTTTTGATGTGACCTAATGGCTTTTGCGGTTTTGAAAAGAATATGAAAAGAGTGACAGCAATATTGAATTTTTAAATACATGCTCTGTCCACCTGCAGAGCTTTTCTTGCATACTTTAATAAGGACCTTTACCATGTCATTATACATTTTAATTACACTGTTAAATGTCACAATCATACATGCTAATGACATCATTATACCTATTTACACCAATTATGTCATTTGATGCAATTACAGTAATTCTGCCAATACACACAAATCAATAAAAAGGTTTTGTTTGCATTTTTAAATGAGCAATCACAAAAGAATAAATCCACTTTCTAAGAAAAGCAAGGCAAGGACTTAAATATTGGAATTAAAAAAGTAGCATTTGAGGCCTGATTCTTTCTCCCACCACTATGAACAGTCAATAACTTCCACAACCAGAAGATGATATGTTTCCACCAATTTTCTTAAATTCAGAAGTCTTCCCTATTTCAATATTTACTAATCCTTTTGTCTTGGTATCACCTGCAGACTTTACCAGTAACAATTTCCCACTTTTTTCCCAGCTCATCAACAGAAGTATTAAATTGGAGAATTCCATATTTAGTTCTTAAATTCATGGGTCTTTTCTTCCAACTCCACCAACAATTCATGCCTTTTCCAGATCACACCCCACTTCTCACCTGATGGCTAAACATTCCATGACACACAGCATGTATTCTTTAATTCCTTCCAAAATTCACTTTCTGGAGCCAGGGTCATTCTCATTTTCTCCAGTCATTCCTACCAACTTTTCACAGGGGTTGAAAACAATGACAGGAACAGAACCAAGGAACACACAGTAATAAAAGTCACCTGTGACCTGTGGTCTGCTGTAAAGAAGAGATTCAGGTGGTACAAAACCTGCAGATCCTCCTGAGATCACCATTGTGCTTGCACACAACTCAATGATACCTCATACTATCATGGATTCTGACAACTGAAATTAGACATTTTGCCCTCAGTGGCACTACTATCATGCTCAAAACTAATCTCCCGTAAGAGAACCCTGCCACACACACGTCAATAACCAAGCATTCACTTTCACTCCATCTCCCACCCTGTGCCTCTGAGCTGGACCAAGGCAAAAAGGTCCATTGTCTCCTTTGAATCTGCCTAAAAATAGCCGAGCTCAAGCAAACCAGACAAACAAAACTCATACTGCCTCTCCTATAGCCAAAGGTCTTCTCTGGAGCCCTGGAAAGAGCCTGGACACTTATAACCAGGCACCAGGTTTGGGATCTAATTAATTCATTAATTAATTAAACAGTTTCAAGATTTAAATGAACCCAGTCAGATCCTTTATCTTCCCTGTCGCTTTCGCAAGGAAGGGAAAAATATGCTCCAAAAAAGTACATGCAGAGGGTACTGGTTTTATCATTGGCAAGTCCAATCAGTTTTCTCTGAGACACTGGAAGGAGTTCCAGGCTGGAGATTGCATAATAAGTGGTCAACTTTGCAGGTCGTTCATTTTGCAACAAAGTTCTTCCAAACAGCTCATATGATCGGGGAGTCAGGGTAAGAGGGGAAGGAGGAAAATAAACAAAAGTAAATCACTTCTAACTGGAAGCATGGAACTTAGATTTAGCCCTAAAATGAAGAACTCAAGAATACCATAACTGGATTATACTGTAATTCCTTTCTCCAAATTAGTTTGTCTTTTGTGACACTAAATATTATATGCAAAGTGTACGTAGAATAATTTTATATATCAAGTTGCTCTGGTTATATTTATGCAGGAAAATTAATTTAACCTATTATGAAGCTATACATACTAGTCAGGACTATGATTTATCATGTGAAAAAAAGGAGAAGTTTTGCAGGAGCCATTTTTCACAGAGTTAGACATCATAGACAAAGAACAGATACTTTCCAGAGTGGAGTCTTGCTATGTCCTACAACTAAATAATCGCCTTTTGATTAATAACGGGCTACTGCACAAACCATGAGCTTACAGCAAACAGTCGCAACCATGTTTTCTAGGTTTTAAAGCTGCCCTTCAGTACAAAGAACAATATATTTTTTTAAAAATCAAAACAAAACTGGAAAGCCAGAAAAATTGGAACACATCTATTAAAAGCAGGGAGGAGGGATCCAAGTATGAAGCTGCTGTTGATTTGCAGTATCTTACAGTCTGCAGTCTGAGAATGATGGAGGTTGGTCAGTTGTACACCAAAAGCTGAGGAGAAACCATTTCCACCGAGGTCTGCACAAGCAAGGACTGGTGCTCACCTGGCTGACACGGAAGCTACCGATGCCATTGACTCCAGCACTGTCTTTGGTGACTCTTCACAGCGAGAGTACTTCAAGCACATACAAGGTTCCTAAAAATTATTGTGTAACATCAAGACGTAGCCTGCCTAAGGTAGAGCTGACCTGGGCCCAGGAAGCAGTGTGGCCCTGGTGCTCAGCTCAGCCCAAAGCAGCAGGGAGAAGATTCTTCCTAGATCTGCTTACAGACTCCAAAGTACACTTAACCTCCCTGCAAATGAAGACCACAAGTTGCAGTTCTTTCCCAAAAAAAGAGGGTTCTCTTTTTCTGAAGTGCTTCTGGCAGCCTACAGAAGTTCTCCCCTAAAGCTTTTTGTTCAAGGCTGCTCCTTCTTCTCTCCCTACTACTGAAAAAAAAAGAAAATTAATATTTAGAGATTTCATTTCTCCTTAGTATTTAACATGATCAGTTTCCGTGTCTGGACAGTTTGAAATATGTTCTCCATTGGAGAGATAAGTCTTGGGCAAATGACTGACCTTTTGAAATAATATTTATAATTTTAGAAATGTAAAACTTAACATTCTTTAGTAATCCAATATTAAAATACATTTAAGTTGATCTACTAAATGCTATGATTCAAACTTTAAAAAAAATGTGCAATACAAAAACATTAACAACATGTGTGGTTTAGAAAAATTCATTTATATAGCAGTTTGCAATGTCATGATGTATTTTAAATAAAAGAGCTACAGACAAAGGTATTGATTTTAGAGACTTAACTAAATAAACAGTATGTAAATTCTGTCTTTTTCTATAAAATTAGATCAGAACACACATATTACACTGTCTTTTTCCGAGGGAATGACAGCTATTGAATTTGGCAGACATTGGAATTTGGTTAAAGAGCTAAAGACCTTTGATCTTTGGTTTACAATTAAATGATAGGGCTGTAAAAGGACAGTAGCGTGGTGGCCCAGACAGTATTTATGAGGCCCAGCTGCAAGCAGGAGGTGTCACTGCTTAGGGCTCCCCGTAAAGCAGCTCTGGCTCTGGTTGTGATTATTAAATGTCCTGTCACCCCGGAGGGCAGGAACGAAGAGAGGGGTGACCCTGGCTGGGCACCGGGCACCACTTTGGGGGCCTTTC
>BJBW01002308.1:0-28587 GCA_004320125.1 Scolopax mira | reverse complement strand
AGCCCTTCTCCAGCCCTGCTACCAGGGATCTCATGGGTTACAGTTGGAAGAACAGCAACACTGACCATCGTTATGTAAAAAAAAAAAAAAGGGGGGAAGATTTATTGATAATCTTCCTAACAAAAGGAAGATCATTCCCCAAGTTCCTTATTAATTTATGCTCCTCTATAATTATTACTTACAGCAACCACCGGAGCTCTAATAAATGCATAATGAAAGCAAAAACATAGCATGCTGCGGAGCTTAATCTGAGATTACACATTTATAATAACAAAATACACAATTCAAGCCCACTTCAGGTCTTTCCAGCCCAGCCCAACCTCTCAGAGGGCTGGGTTTTTTCTTTTCCCCCCCCTTCTTTGTTATGTCACTCCACAGACAGATCCCAGGCTGTTCCCTGTCACCCACTGGAGCAAACGCCTCAACGGCGAGCGCAGTTGGACAGCCCTTAATTAGTGCTACTTGGGGGGAGCCAGGATGAGAGCCTTGTGTCAGCATCTCACTTAGATCCCCATCCGGAGGGGTCCTGAGCATCCCCCCGGATCACGCTCAGCACCGGCCCCCATCCAGCCCCTCCGGCAGCGAGAAGGGAACGCCAGGAACCAGATGACAACCTGAAAGGCAGGACGCTGCCTGACTGGTAATGTTAGGAGAAATGTAGGAAATAATGTTCGTTACGTGAAACGGCCTCAAATTGTTCTGTTACGTTTTGCAAAGTATTTATTTCCTTAGGCCGCAGCGCCGCAGGTTCTGGCTGCTCCACCAAAATACTCCTAGAGGTGCAGGAATAAAGAGATAAATATCAAAATCACTTTTCGCATCGTTAAAGGCTCAGAATGGAAATCAAAATACAATTCTTCACCTATTTGAATATGAAACCCTTATTTATTATTCAAAAAGACAGAGGATCCATGTTAAAGCACCAGATTGCTGATATATATCGAGAACGTGCGGCAGGATTCCATGGTTAAATAACCAATTATTTGAAAAAGCAGCGAAATTTTCCCCCTGCCACATTGACGTGCAACTGGAAGTTTGCCAGCAGATGTTTTCAAGGAATTAAGTGAATGCATCCTGAATTTCACATTCTAATTTTTGTTATTTTAACAATTTCACTTTCAGCTTAAATTAGGTGGAAATGTCAGCTTGTTGCCTGAATCAAGTTGTACCAGGCACTGTCAGCCAAAATACTACATCACTCGCGTGTTCCTACCCAAACAAATTGTGCTTTCACTTTACTGTGATCAACATCACACCCAAACTGGAGTTGATGGCATCTCCTATCACAAATTTATCATTGTTTATGAAAGATCCATAAACTGAGTTGGGCAAGTGCTAATGTCTTCATAATCCACGTAAACTTGAGTGGTTCAGATTATTTTTGAGATTACAATTTCCCACAGATTATCTGCTTTGAAGGTTGGGTATTTGTGGTGCATTCAAACACAAACCAGTCACCTGCCTTATTGCTCCTCCCAAATTGGAGGAATAACATTTATTTTTTTTAAAGCAAAACCCAGCTAAGGATGCCTGGGGCAGGGCAGAGCACGGGCAGCCTCCAGTTTGGGTGATCCCCTGTAAAATGCTTGAGATTCACGAGCACTTCACAAATACCCAGCAGATCTCCACATTCTGACAATTAAAGCCTCGACTGGGAGAAAACCAAACAAAAATGAAGGGCAGGGTGGGGAAGTTCACTCCTGTGTCATCCTTCTCCCCCATCTCCACCAGCCACGCTCCGAGTTCGGGCGGTGAAGGGGGTGATTGATTGGCTTCCATGCCCAAAGAGCAAAAAACTGGAGATTCAGCTTGTTCTCTCACTCTATTTTTCTTTTCAGGGCTGCACCATTAGGGCTGGTGCCATCAATTTCCACAGGTACAGGATCATACCCTAAAAATAACTGGCCTGATCTCTCCATCTCTTGTTAGAGGAGACAGAGTCAGGGGCTTTGGCTGCGGCAATAACGCGCCTGTTGCCGTTTCTCATCGAAATGCTCTGTTGTTCCCCAACCCTCCACGTTCCGGGGGGCACTGCACATATATTTAGGTGGCACAAACCTCCCTCCTGTCCCACAGAAACCATGTATGTGTTTTTCTTTTTTTTCCACACAACCCCATTTTCCAGCAGCCGAGCCCCTTCCCGGCGCGGCGTGGGAGCGCGGTGGCTTTCAAGGCTGGTGGCAGCGCAGGCTGCTTTATCAGGATGAATGAAGATGAAAAGGAAGACAAATAGAAGTGAATGAGGCACTGCTTTATGTGATTCATGATAGCTTGCAGTAAGCCTGTTAGCCTCCGCCTGGCTCCCTTCTCAGAGAATAATGGATAGTTACAGTGTGTATAGTGACATTGTCAAACCATCAGGAATTGCTGATTATAGTGCTAAATATTGATCTCTGCTTCACATGTGTCAAAATTCTTTCTTCCCTTAATTAGAACTTCCCTAAGCACCATACAAGAACAAACCGAATATATCAGATCTCCGTGAAAGGGAGTGTGATACCAGAATATAATTGTGACCTCTTGTCTTCTTCTTCTCTCTGGAGTTTTGAGATGACTTCAGCTGTCTATCCTGCCCTTCCCAGCACATGTGATAATCATACTCATTTTTCCCAATCTAACCATAGGAAGATTTTTCCAAGGCTGTGCTTTTCATCATTTCAACCCACCGGGGCTGCAGTCAGATGGCAGGGAAACTTAAAGTGCCAGAAGGTGCCTTTTTCTATTTGTTTGTTTCATGGTACACTGCACCAGGCAATGACCTGTGGCAGGAGTGTCACGCAAAACGGAGACAGGTTCACCCAATCAAAGGGAGCTTTAAAATTAACACAGATCCCTTCATTTCTTCATGCAGGATCGGGGAAGGGCAATTTAATGGATGTCATAGGCTTCTGATTATCACCCTGCAATAGCTCGCTATAAAAAATTAACTTTTGTTATAATGATCACTCCGCGTTATTTATATTAAAAGCACATTTCCTCATCAGCAGAGTCATGACAATTAGTACTAATTTTGTATTACTGTTCAATCATCTTTCTTACTCTTTACAGTATTTATAATATAAAATAATGAAAGCCTGTGATGTATGGTTTCAATTTACTCCACAAACTGAGCACTTAAGTCATTTATCTTAGTTTATCTGTAATATACTGGGGCTTGAGGTTTTTTTGTATTGTTGTTTGGTTTTTTTTAAAACATGACACACTGGTACATTTACCTTTGGTTTGATGTGCTTGATAAAAATCAATACTTCATTAAAAGATTCCCCAAAAATTGTTCAGACCAATTTGAACTGAAGAGAGGGAGCGGGGAAGAAAGAAGGCACTTGTACCTAAACCACTAACATTTGGATAATTGCGTATATGCTGTGCTGTCTGCTGCCAGCTTATAAAATAGCAGGGATAAAGACGTGCAATCTGTGGAAATCAGGAGGAAGGTGAAGGGAGGAGAACAGCCCTGCTCTGTGCTTGCTGGGAAGCCAAAGAAATAACAGTGAATTATGGAAGGGAGTTACTCCCCAGGAGGAAACTTAGGGGCAAGCGTCACGACAAGTGGTTCGCTTCAACCCCGCTCACCCTCGCCTCCAGCCCAGGGCACAACAGCCAAAAAATTACCAATAAATTGAATTTTCAGTTGCTCTATTTTAACTTTGTTGATGAAGCCACCCATTGCTATCAAGTCCCTACCCTATTTTTAATTTAAGTTGACCTTCCTCAGCAGAGTAACAGTAATCAGCTGACACCATAGAGCTGGAGGTCCCTGCCAGGCAGCCACTGCGGAGGACACGGACACTGGGAACAACTGCAGGGAACCCTGTGCCTCCCCTGGGTCTCTGGGACACCCCACCTCCCCTGGCTGCATGGGCAATAGAGTCTTAAAGAGTGCAAATGCTTTGAGGTGTACCATGGTTGTTTGGTAGCTTGATTTTACTTCCATTTCAATGTGTTCACAAAGAAAACCCCACTGACTCCCCGTACTACCTACCCCAAGTGCCCCAAGAGCATACCTTGGGTGATGGGCAGCGGGGGGCACCCCCAATCCACCTTTTGATCATGCAGGAAATCATTGTAAGGGAGCATCAGATCTCCAGTTTCCAAGCTCCTCCTCTTCGCTCAGTCCATGTCAGTCATCAAGACAAGCCCTGGAAGGACACACCTGGAAAGACACAGTCCACAAAGAGCCAACCCCACTTCACCACCCCCCCCAGCAGCTCAAATAGCTGGTTCTAAAAAGAAAACTGATGCTCCTTGATGGCTGTCGTGTCCTTAGAAAATGAGCACAGAAAGTATCCGTTACTAAACACTGGTACGCTTTTTTTTTTTTAATTCAAATTCACGCCTATGAATTTTTGCTTTTGTTTGTCACCTTTTTGCAATTAGGAGTGAGGAGGAATTGGATCTGCTCTGTACAAGTCCCTGCTATTAATGAACAATGACACAAAACCAGGCCAAGTCCCTGCCCTTCCTCTGACCAACCAGCCGTCGGGTGAACCTCTTCTATACAACGTGAACCTCTTCTATACAAAGGGTGTTTTACACTTCTATGGGCTCGAAATAGGAATGCAAAAAAAAAGGCTTTATAAAGGCACACTTATCATACAATTTACACTCATTTTGAGGGCTCATTATGCTTCTAAAGCAACAGAAATACATTTTATTAGGGGATCGGGAGTCGGTGGTTTTGCTCACATAAAGAGGGTTGTTGACCTGGGTCCTGGAGCCAAGGTCCTCCCCGCGCTGCCCGAGAGGGAACACACATCAGCTGTGCTGCTGATGAGGCACAACGATGCACGGGGCTTAAGCTTTTAAAAAATATTGCACCTGCAGATCAGCAGAAACCTGGAAGAAAACATATCATTCCTTTATCCGCAGCGCATATTTAGAGTAATTCAAGGGAGGCAAATTTGATCTGATCAATAAAGGAGCTTCATGTCTTCCACACTTATGTCCTCCTCATGAATCTTAACCAAGAGAAATAATAATAAGTGACAGGGAAGGTTTATAGTACTTTAAATAAGCAAGTGAGCCTCCTAAAGCTATGAGCAACATTCTGTGGATATCAAAAATAATAACTGGTTTTGCAGCAGTGCAGCATGGAAACACAAGGGTATAAGATATACTGTACTTTAAGCTCTGTTTGATGAATCTGAGCACAGTTCCTGGGGGATAGATTACTTTAAACCATGCTCTTTTACTTTCTAATCCTGACTTGATTTGATTTGTACTTTAATACAGCTGCCTGGCAATTCAACAGCAAATAGAGACTATTTATGTAATCATATTGTAAGTAGTGGGACAAGAAGAAACTCTCTAGAACCTTTTTGGAAAATAGTTTGTTGTACTTTTTTATTTATTGAACAGCAGGGCTTCGGGCTTTTCAGTGCTCATTATAATTGGTTTTCTGCTTGAACTTTCAAAAACTGTCATGTCAATACTCAAACAGAATTTTTTTGCTTACTATATGGCTGTGGGCTCTATTTTCTCATGTGCTACTTGACAAAGTTCTTGTAATATCTTAGAGGCAAGTTCTAGAGTTTTAGTTGCTATTTAAGAAACTGGAAGGCAGAGTTATTTTATCTTCTCCATTGTTCTCCTTCGTTTTCCCATAATTCTCTACTGCGATTTATGGGGATTTAGCAAACCGAAGAGGAAGTTGTCAGTCTGTTTCATGCTAAATATTAGCTCTGGAAGTCATGGCGTACCTGTGGTGAGGCTTCTGCTGTTAAAAATGACAACATGACTCACCACAGAATTGATGACTTTGAAGAATAAATATTCCCAGGGCAAACAGGGGCAAAATTCAGTGAATCACGAGAGGAAAAAAAAAAAAAAAAAAAAAATCTTTTGGGCTTCAATTAAAGACCCGTTGGCTAATTTCAGGTATCCCCCCTTGTACGTCACCTTCCTGTGAGTTCCCATCGAGGGGTTGAGGAGTCTCAGCCCCAGGGACTTGTCCCAGTCTCCGCTCCCCAGCGCCCAGCCAGCTCCTGGAAATGGGAATGTTTATATCCTAAAGAGCTTTGCCCCGCCCATTCCTTTGCAAAGAGTCTGTAAAAATTATTATAATAATTTTCTATAAAGTTACAAGAACCAGAGAGTAAAAAAAAAAAAAAAAAAATATTAAAAGAAATGCCTTGTACGCCAGAAAAAAAATATCATTTTTTGAAGCAGTGGGAAAGGTTGTCCTCTCCTGTGCTTCACTATGCAGAGGCTCCAACACAGCACTAAAATGATGGTATGGAAAATAAAATTTTGACTATCTTAGTACTTTACACAAAGAAGGAAAAACTTCTCTATTTGCCATTAGCTACCACATTTTAACTGAAAAAAAAACAAACAAACCCACAAACCACAAAACTTAGTCAAGCTACTGTATAAGAAAAATAAAATAAAAATAGACCCTAAAAGCTCATGTTCTTTTGATACTGATACTGTAAACTAAACAGCAAGAAAAGGAGATATCTTTCCTTGAACCCAGATAATAGCAATGCTTCATTTTAGAATAAATATTATTCATATTTAAAGGTAGCTGTAAAAATGGCTTTCATTCACATCATATTCCTATACTGTAAGTGGGGCTGCACTGAAGACGTAGGAGTTTAAAGGATACAAGCTGAGCTGGAATGCAGAACACTGAATGGAAATGTACAGATAAGGAGGACATATATATTTAATTGAAAATCTGCTTGCTTGAACAGCATCGTGAATAAATAAATAAATATCATTAATATAATACAGCAAGCAGAATATTACTATTAACTTATACCAATATGCAAAAGGAAAAAAATCATTTGCTCTATATAAAATCATATCAGATTACAAATGAATGACAAATTATATGCTTAGAACACCGTAAATTTTTTCAAGTATTTATAAACGCTAATAGAAGAAAGCAGCCTATGAAATATTTTAAATACATATAGCTAAATCCATGGAAATCCAGTGAATGTGAGAAAAAAAAGCCTCCTATATCAGAAAATGCTATTTGAAACAATAATACAATATGCAGCACATATTAAAATCTATTATTTCTGTCAAATATTTAGTCAGCATGGATGTGTAAACATGTGCAACTGTGAGGTTTTATGTTAACCAAAATCTGACACACACTGTTGGACTCTGGAAATACAAGAGGGAGATTCTATAGCATAATTTCAGTGACCAAAATTCATATAAAATTAATATTTAAACTTAAAGCAAACATGCACGGAAATGCTGTTAATAATAAGCTGAATAATACCCTCAGAGCTTTTTTTTTTTTAAAAAAAAAATACCGTGCATTTTATATGAAAAAGGCATTCAACATAGAGTTCTCACTACAGAATTTATATTTGCTTTTTCATTTTCATATTAACCCATGTTTTCTCTGTGCCTGGCTTATGAAATACTAGTAATGCAACCCATTTTAAAAAAAAAGAACCGGTCGACCAAAAAAACATCTGAAAATGCAGTTTGTATTATTTTTTTGCAGCATTTCCTGAGACAATGGAGGGTCAACAGTTTGGCAGCATCAAGAGACACTGTGATTTACCCAGCACGTGTGGCAACTGCCTGCTGAAAAGGGGAAGCATATACGATATTGAGGTTTAGGTTCCTAAAACTATATCAAGGCTACTCTTTTAGTCAACTTGGAAATTTATATACTATACACTAACCCTCCTTTAATATCCTCTCTCTCTTTCCTCTGGGCATTTATTGCTGTTCTTTCTAGTTCAGTAACCAGTGAGCAGAAGGTTCATTAAAACTAATTGAATTGGAAACTTGTCTGCCCTGGGAAATGTTAACTCTTTGTTGTTATCTCTGGGAAATTCCTTTTGTTATTTTCCTTTGAATTATATTATTGGGCTTTAATATTAGCCACCACCACCTCGAAAATGTCTCCGTTTCCTCAGCCCAGCCTGGCTTTGGGAAGGCTCCTCTCCCCGGGTTCACTCCTGGAGCTGGCGAGAAAGGCACCCACCAACAGACCCCTCCAGAATGGGAAAAGAAACAGCAAAACGCCAGGTTTAGGAGTCCCGGCCGACCCTCCCCGATTTCCCAAGGGGATTATCACGGCCCAAGGAGCCCCGAGTGGCAGCGGCATTAAGCAGGAGGGAGGGGATGCTGCCGGGAGGCGAGGGGGCCAGCAGCCCGGGAGGCGAGGGGGCCAGCAGCCCGGGAGGCGAGGGGGCCAGCAGCCCGGGAGGCGAGGGGGCCAGCAGCCCGTGCCGCGCACTGCGTCGCGCTGGAACTTCCTTCTTTTTTAATCATTTGTGAGCAACGCTCACCAAACAGATCAGGAAAGAGTTTCAGGGACAGGGCTTCGTCCAGCTCTTTGTAGCTTGAAAATATTGATGAAATAAAACACTTGATAATAGTCACAGTGGTAGATTTTTGACAGCTTTAAAAATCAATGGGAAATAACAGGCAACCCACTGTTGCTAATAAAAGTAAATATTTATGACTGATTTGACTGAGCTTCAATACCAGTCAATCACTTCCTAAAGGATCTTTGCAATTCATTAACCTCTTTTTACTGGTCTTGTCCCTGTTGGTATTAGCCATTAAAAGGGAATAAGGGAGGGGGGCTTGATTTTTCTATTCTCATCATTCATAGCTTATTTGTTCATTCCCTCCATTCCCATACGTTGCTGTTAAATTGATTGTCTGTTTAGTCATATGAATGATAAAGTAGCTCTGCCAGGAAGAATGAAAGCATCCATTAATTTCTGAGAAGGGTGGGCTTCTTTGATTCAGCCTCAGCCGAAACCAAAACTACTTCCATAGTTTCCTACCACATCAGTAACTAAATTTACTCCCTAACACAGTGCTGATAATAAGTGCCGTAATTCCCCTCACAAACTTTTTGAGGTCAAAACTTCAGGGAAAATTATATTTGTTAATATCTGTTAAAGTCTGTTCTTATCAGTTTAGCATCCTTAATTTGTCACATGACTCAGCAAGGAAAAATAAAAGACAGCTATTTTAAATTTATAATTTAAATATGATTTCTAAAAAAAGATGTTTGCATACAACAATGGTAGAAGAACATACCGTTAAATAACAAACATGATGACGGCAGCTTTGACTCTACCACCCTCTGTGAATTCCAAGATGGTTTGGGTTTTTCGAAACTGAGGAACTACAGAGTTATTCTAAACATCACATTAAAACAGAGGAGAGACACAGAACCGTGTCCCTTTGAAAGCTCCCAAAGAGATGGGAGGCTTTGGATACAGGCGGAATATTTTCCTTACGCTGACACCCTCGGTCTTGTAGCCAAAAGGACTTGGGATGGCCCACAACTCACTCTGTTGTTGAAGAACTCGCTGTGGGAACAGATAGAATCTGTAGAACCTAAATTAAAGTCAACAGAGGGGCAACTTTGTATTATACACCCCTTCTAAGGAACACTTTCTTCTTCTTAACTCCTGCCCCATAACCAGGGCATAATGATGAAGAGGCCCATCCTGTGCCACAGTGACTCCTCACAGCTCTCACTCCTATCGGATGACGATGGATATGATGGAATTGTTTTCATCAAACCCACCAGTTTCCTCTTTTAGAGAGCCACGGAGAGGGCTTTTAGAACAGAATACGTTAAAAGAGAATTGTCCTCCCTGTGAGGCCACCACAGGCAGGGGCTCACTTTGGTGCCCTTGTCCAGGACTCACGCTCTCACAGGCCCTGCACTTTGCAAGGTTCAACACCTGTAATTTTGACTCAATCTGGGCATGGTGGGACCAGTGCATCCTCACCACCACTGACCCAAAGCAGCCAAGTGGGGACCATGGACCATCCTCTTCTTTGAGCATCACAGCAACGAGGCTGTTTTCATCTGGTCCTGAGGCACAGCAGGATTGTTAATGCATCTTTTGCTCTGAACAGCTCTGAGGCAGACCTCTACTGTCAAGAGTCCAGGCTGCTGCCTAATAAACCCTGAAGAAGAGAAAGTGCAGGCAGAGGTTGGCGTGTCCAGAGGTGAGGAACTTGGATGTCCATGAAACAAAGCAACACTACCTTTGGAGATATTTCTGTTCCACAAAGCAGGAAGGTGAAAGGGCTTGGTCTCCCAACAGGGAGCAACCACCACCGCCATCCAACAGGAGCAACCATCAGCACTGTCCTTCAGGATAACCATGGGAAAACTTCATGTATGCTACAAATAACTTCACAGCTTAATCAGCTTCTGGAGTACCACAGGTAGGCCAGAGTCAGAAACAAATCTTTCTCTTCCATCTCTATTTGATGCCTTTTCTGAAGCTCCCATCTCAAACCCTGTTCTGCTGTATTTTGGGGGGTGAGAAAGTGACTTGTTAAGGCCACCAGCAGGGTGGGAGCATCCCTAATGGGCTGTACGTACTGCTCCACTGGGAACAACCAGCGTCCAGGCAGGGAACAGGCAGGGGAAGGACATCCAAGGTTTAGCATTGCTCTGGGCACCTCTAATCCCAGCACAAAACTCTTTCTGATGAGGTCCTTGCAGCAGCCACTCATCCTGTTGTCACCTCCAGAACGGGGTACCACGATGGGCTGCAGCACAGGGCTCTGCAGGATGTCACCCAGGCTCCATTGGGGGCAGAAGGCAGATTGTTTAGTGCCATCAGCTGAAGACAATATATCTTTACATCACTGTGGTAGAGGCTGTTCACCAGCAGGACCGATGCAAGGTGGCGATCGCAGTAACAGATGAATTGTCTGCAGGGAAAATTTTTTTGACAAACGTACCACCCTTTTCTGCTTGTGAATTATCCCTATACAAACTTCTGCTGATACTAATTCATTACATTCATTTATAAGTTACACTGATTTATTCAACAACTCATTCACAATACCAAGGGTAACTGAAGATTGCCCACGGACTCTTCTCAAGCCTCTTGGCTTAAGCATTTATTTTTCTGTCTGATTAATCACTTCAGACATACAATGTAGTTTCTAGTCATTGGCTACCCTGCAAATTCAAAAAGATCTGCATCCCCAGCCGCAGGAACTCACTCCAAACGTAAATGCCTTAAAAATTTTGTCAGGGAAATTTCAGTTAAAGAACCTTCAGTCTGGATTTTTTTTCCCCCCTGACACTACAGCCCAAGTTGAATTTCAGCGAGGCCCAACCTCATTTCTCCAAGCTTTCCTGCATGTGGAGTTGAGAATGTACCTTCATCTGCCAGTCCAGGTATCTCCTACATACTCATCTCCTACAGATTTTCATTATTTAAGGCGACCCCCTCCTTTGCTCCAAGATTCATCCTGAATTTTCCTAAGAAGGGAGAGGCTTATGAAGAGCAGAACAACCACTACTGAACTTTAAACTTTCCTTCTGGGCTTCATTGTCACCCCCCGTTCCATGCGACGCAGCGTTGCCGTGCTATATATATCAAATATACCACTGGATGTTCAGAACGGGTGTCGTGCCCGGCTCCGGGCAGCTTCTGTCACAACTGTCACAACCCGGGCTGTTGAGAAAGCGGCTCTGAACCCCTCTGGCTCAGCTCCTCTGTAACGTTCATGGGGAAAGTTGGGGTCTGTGTACGGTTAGACAATGTAAATTCTACTTAGATGGCAACCCAGACAATAAGATAAAGCTCATAATATCCACGTTATCATCCTCTTTCTCTGAGGATGAATGAAATCCTTGCTCCTTGTTTGCAGAGGGTAGGAAAGCCACATGAAACCTACAGGCAGAGGTGCCCACCAAATGGGGCAGAAGAGCTTTAATGCCCATTCCTCTTTTCACAACACTACCCTGTCGAATTCCTCCAGGCTATTTTTCAGATCCAGCACGGGACGTTAGTCCCAAGGAAGCTCCTGTGCTGGCCTCCCCCTGGGTGGCAGCATCAGAGAGCACTAAATCCCCACAAATCACACCTTCATTTCCCCCCAAAAAAGTTGCAAATACTTTTCTCCCTGACAGCAACTATTCTGGAGCATTTTAAAAATAGTTCTCATAACCTCAGTTGGGTTTCAAAATTAATGACCCATATGTTTAACCTATTTCAGGGCATCTACATCTAAAGAAACTGCGTGGGAACCAGGCACTCGACACTCTTCCCCACCAGTGAAAGTTCTGCCGACTGCAAGGGGCTCCTAACTTGATTTCTTGTAGATAAATACAGAACATATTTACAGCTGCCAATGACAGATGTTCAGTGCAAATATTATTCCAGCAGATTTTTTAATCAGATGGTGCAATGCATGATAGTGTCATTTTTAAAAAAAAAAGTATGAATACAGTGAAAAAATTACCATTTGAAAGGCAAAACTATTTTTGCAGAATTCATAATGAACTAATTTTTGTCATCAGCAAAATGAAGCTATGAGACACACAAAACTTATTTCTTAGTTGTAAGAAACCAAATAATTAAAAATTATATACATGTTCACCTTTATGTTCAGGTGCAGAAGAGTCCCACACACTGTGACCCGTATTTGTTCAGCTCCATGGAAACCATTTCACTCCATTATCCAAACATTATTTACATAAAACCGAGGGGGAAAAGGTAAGAGAAAATAAAAGTGACACAGGCAGAAATAATAACAGCGATCGGATTCACGGTGGAGAAGTGGGCAGGGAACCAAGAGGCTTTAATGAAATTTACATTCACTGAGGGGAGCGGTTCATGAGGAGCTGATTGCAGTAAAATGGGATGAGAAGGGAAAGTCAAGCCTACATGAAGTAAGATTTTTCTCCTTCCTGCAATAGCACTTGTACAACTACTCTATCAGAGCGATAAATCTTACTTAAACAGGGCAGGGGGGACCCATCAGGAGAAACTCAATGGTACAGCAGGTAAATGAGCAGAAACTTGGGGATCACACAACAAACAATGGTCTAGAAGGGAAACACACACCTCTCTAATGGGGAGAGACACAAACAGGTACTCAACAGCCACGGGCTGCTTGAAATATTTTGAAATTTCTGCTTCCAGCCTGCTCCTTAGCATTGCTGGAGCGACCGCTTCCCTACAGAACACGCAACAGCAAAACGTTCCACTAAAATATGCTTCCTTTATAACCCATGGAAGTTTTCCAGTTGTTATTCCCTCTCTACAGGGCAAAAAACATCCAGGACAATCAGAAAACCAAGAGAAGTATTAAGAAAAGCCAACTTTAGCACAGACTAAAATCATAGAATCATCTAGGTTGGAAGAGACCTTTAAGATCATCTAGTACAACCATTCAACCATCAACATAACTCTGATTTAAAAAAAAAAGGAAAAAAAACCATACAAAAGACCATACAAAAGAACCCCCCACATCACTAACCATGTCTCTAAGCACAATATCAACCCATCTTTTGAACACTTCCAGGGATGGTGCCTCAACCACTGCCCTGGGCAGCCCATTCCAAGGCTTAATAACCCTTTCAGTGTAAACATTTTTCTTAATATCCAACGCAATTCTCCTCTGGCACAACTTAAGGCCATTTCCTCTTGTCCCATCACCTGTGACTTGAAAGAAGAGACCGACCCCCCCCAACCCAGCTACACCCTCCTTTCAGGGAGTTGAACTTCCCTGTGTGTGCGGGTCATGAAGCTGCTGGAGCTGAGAACTCTGCAAACAGGGGAAAGGAAAGACAAACAAACAGAGAACCTCCTTGACCAGTTTGTCCACCTCGAGCTGCCTGAATTGCACCTCTCCTGCCACTGCCTGCCTCTCCCAGGATGGCAGCTCCAGCCCTGACCCTGTCCCCAGCCAGGACACATGGATCAACCATCTTCTTGGGCAATGGCTTCCAAAACAATTTACAGCTGGGTCCAGAGTACTGAATGTTTAATGTCACTTCATTAAAAGAATTTCACTTTAGAACCTTCTGCACATTTAGAGCCAATTAATGCAAGGTACTAAGTACGCTTAAATCACATTTCAGCCAAGAGGAGCTAAGGATGATCAACCGTTCACAAGGTGAACCTTGTCTGATTTGACAAAGGACAGGAATTCTTAGCTGACATCCTGAAGGGTTCTTACAATGGTCCTTCTTTGAGATGGGAAGTCAGAGAGAAGCAGAAGAATTGAAGGCTTACTCTATCAAGAACATCTGTAGAATGTGGGGGTGCAGCCACAGCTACCCCAGAAAACTTCAGTGCTCTGGTTATAGAATCGTGGAATGGTTTGGGTTGGAAGGCACCTTAAAGATCATGGAGTTCCCACCCCCCTGCCCTGGCCAGGGACACCTCCCACCGCACCAGGTGGCTCCAAGCCCCCTCCAACCTGCCCTTGAANNAACTTCTTCCCCACATCTCAGCTCCATCGCCCCTCTTTCAGGGTCAAACCCTTCCCCCTCCTCCTAGGGCTCCCCTCCCTGATCCAGAGTCCCTCCCCATCTCTCCTATAGCCCACTTCAGGTACTGTCAGCTGTAGACTGATCACACCTTCAATTTCCGCTGAACATACAACCCTCCTCTTCCTCTGTCATGTCTTACTGTGAGAGGTTTCGGAGCACTGTGGTGTTAAATGTGTTACTAACCATTTGTCCTGTTCCCATCTTGCTCATGGCTACGCAATAAGCAAGTACAATGATTTTATGTGTACAATGGACATATCAGCACGTGGTTTTCAATAATTTGGAAGGAAAGGGATGACAGATACTTAAAACAATTTAGATATTCAACAGTCCTTAATTTTTAATTTTAAGAAAACACCTCTCCGTATGATCCTTCTTCTATCCTGAGTAGTACAACCAAGTACTCAATAGCAAGGAAAAAAAAATTTGACCTGCATTGGAGTTCCACCACTGGAAGATGTTAAAAATAAGTACAACTGAAAAAAAAAAATACTGTTGTACCATTAGCTTTCAGTGGAAAAATAAGTGGTATCTTTCATGCACTATGGCAGGAAATATACACAGCCATTAACATACTATGCCCATATATTAGACTGGATAACCATTCTGAATTACTGGTCCCAGTAATTACTGGCTGCTCTGAACAACGTGGATCCAACAGCGACCTGTGTTTCTGTTTATCAGCTCGCTCCAAACGGAAGGACCTGGCTGTATGAGAAGATCTTTACCCCCACTACCTCCCACTTAGCTTGACTGCATGGCAAGCTGATGCTCATGTGTTTTTTTAACTTATTCTCACCTTTCAGTACATGCAAACAAAAGGCAAAAGATGCAAACATTGAAGGTCTCCTTATTTTCACTGTGTATAAGTTCTTACCATCCTGTTGATGTCACTGGATTGACTCCTGATTGACAGCAATGTGCAAGAACAGAGGACCCTGCATAGAAATAAAGGGAATCGGGGAGGAGAAGCAACAGAAGCAGTGAGACCAAGATGTTTGCCAAAGAAATACCACCCTGACCCAAAGCCACATCTGTCAGCTTATAGATCACTGGACACTAAGGAGGGCAGAGTAAAGCAAAAAAGCCAACAGATGACTACAAAAACCAGGAGTTAAAAATGCACCAGCAGCTACATGAACACTGGAAAGGAGACCAAATCCATCACAAATTGGACACCACTGAATATATGCAAGCGTAACAGGTTTGTTTTTTTTTTTAAAAGTCATAAAACTTGGTATTTCATCAGGAAGAATCCCTTCTAATCGCAGAGGGAGGCACAGAGCTAGAAGGACAGACTTACCCGATAGACTTAAACTCTCAAACACAGTCTGTCTCCTTCCTTTAGGACTCCTCAAGATCCCCCGTGGATTCCACTGGGCGAGTCTCACCGGGCGCAATTTCACAGCTGATCTCTGAGCTGGTTCGATATTTCCTTTGTGACTGATGCGGCATCATCTCCTTCTTTTTGAGCAATTCTGACTTTGATCTCTTTTCTCTACAGCTTTTCTTTTCATGTACTGGTTTATACAAGGAGCATGTACCCCAACAGGAAAACACTTACCAGTCTTCACAGGTATATGTCTGAATGTATCCCATAATTACAGATATTCTAAATTATGTTGAAAGCCTGAGCTAGAAAAAAGATATGGATTTTCCAAAACACACTACTGTATGTTATAACCATCAACTAAATCACAGCATAACAGCCATTTTTTTGCTTGTTTTGTGTGTTGGGGTTTTTTTAATACTTATTTTAAAATAAATCTATGGTGTAATTTAAAAATAAAAAATTACCTTTCTCAGTCTTAAGTTGAGAAAAAGCAAGACTGGTGTTATCAGCAAGACTCTACCCATTTTGTTATTTGCCTCCCAGGAAGAAAAAGGTAAACTAAATGTCTGTAAAATTCTCTCGGAGGGAGATTGCCCAGGAAAGAGATGGTAATGCGCGCTCTCACCCTGCTCCAGAAGTCGCTGAGCAGAGACCAAGTGCAGGGTCTTCACCATGAAGGGGTCGGTGGCCCCATCCAGGCTCTTTCTTCACAACCGTGGCTTTTTGTTTCCCCAGAGCTCAGTGAATACTTCCACATCTTCTCTGAAAGTTCTAATCAATACAAAAAATGAACCGCAGTTTGTAAACACTGTGATCACATCAATTGCTATTGTATTTGTAATTACATTCATTTATCAAATGTGCTACTAGGATGATCATAATAATCTCAACATATCCATAAAAACTATCTAACTAACATTATCTCAAGGTGCGCACACATCCCCAAGTCATGAATCATCCATCCCGCGTTATGAATTTACCACCAGAAGTTACAGACAAGTATTTATGGACAAGAAACTTGCCTCTGAAATATTTAGAGACCATATTTTCATGAAATACCATCTTCCCATATAACCTCAGGCAAAGCCTTTAATACTCACCCACCTGGGATACTGATGGGTAACCAAAAGAAAAAGAAAAAAGAAATAGAAAAAAAAACCAAACCACAAAGAAAGAAAGATTCAAAACACTTAATTTCACCTTCATAAGAGCGTATTTTGTTCCTGAAATGTTGATGCCAGAGAGTACAGCTGACCAAGCAGAAAGTAGATAATAACAGTAGTATAAATAACATCACTATTTATTAAACGCACCTCACAAATACTACACTGATATCTGCTTATTTTGAGAAAGCAGGAGGTGACAGACATCAGATTCTTGAATGTGACACAGAACAAGAAGAGGGGATAGAAAACTCCTTTTTCCATTTCCCAATAGTCCCTTAACCTGACATATTCTGCATTTTTCACTAACCCTTCAGACTGCTGCTGAATGCACACACTAGAATAGAGGTTTGTATGTGCTAGACACTGGGTGTGCACCAGTTAAGTGAATGAAAAAAAGGACAAAAATAAGAGAAAAAAACATACAATCCCTTAAGAATCTACTTTCTCTGTTCAACCAGACATGGTTTCCATTTCTGTGCTCTTTCCCTACAGGCAACCAAATGACACATTCTACTGCTCATGCTAAGACAAATCATGGAATCACAGAATCATTTTGGTTGGAAAAGAGCTTTAAGATCAGCAAGTCCAACTGTTAACCCAGCACAGCCAAGTCCACCAAGCTACTTTTTTAAACAAGTTTCCTACCTGAATTTTGTCAAGAGTCAATAAAGGCATAGAAGATATTAATAAGTGACATTTTAGTGCTAATTGATAAAAATCCACTAAAAGCAGATTGCCAGTATAATCTCAACTATTTTGATTGATCTGTTAGTTAAATGCACATTTGTAATCAATTGCCCTCTGGACAAAGAGGTGGTTTAGCCTGGGAGGTACATTAGATCCCCAATGAAAGATCTAGGGTGATCCCTGAACAGTTATGTAGCCCTGTGCTTACAAACCAGGCTCTTACACCGAATCCATTAACAAAATTTAGGTATTTAAGCACTGTCTTTGGGATGTCCTAGAATATTAATTATACCTGATATATAGAACATATTTAATTATGGCAAAATGTGAATCTGGATGAATTAGCTACACACATAAAAAATTACACACATCCTTTTCTCTGTTATGAACCATTTAGCACCAGCTCTGAAGCATGATCTTCGTAACGAAGGAGATGTTTGTGGTGAGAATCAGTGTGAAGGGACTTCAGAACGAACATAGAGAATGGAGTATCAGAGACCTCTTTGGCAATTGCTCCACGAGCCTTTGAAGCACCCAGAAGAAACCTCTACCCTCTCACCAGTATGTGACCAAGACCATCAGCTTTTCCCAAGCAGACCCATGGCACTACCTGCACCAGCGTGAAATGGTCCCCAGTCCAAAGAGGTTTCAGAGGAATGTGGCACAATAACACACATGGAAACACACAGGCTCTCAACAGTCTTGTCTTCTGACAAAGTTAGCCATAAAAGTTCTTGGAAAGTGATTAAAAATGGTAAGCAACTTCAAAAGAATGGAATCATAGAGTGGTTTGGGTTGGAACAGACCTTAAAACCACCTCAGTGCCACCCCCTGCCACCTAAGACAGAGGTGACCTGGGAGGACAAGTGACGTACATTGAACAACCCAAGTTTTCAGATTCACATAGCATATATACATTAGGCTGGAGCAATGAAGGATTTTGCCTGCATGTGGAAATAGCAGGCATCAGAAAAAAACACAACCCACCCAGACACAGAAAATCTGTTTGCTCAGCCTTTGGGCAAATCAGCTCTAGAAAACTGAAGCCAGTTTTTTACTTTATTTCTCACCCTAATACTAAGTTCATTAGGTTGCTTTGTTTGTGGTTACTGTGGGGTTTTTTTTACACTACACTATAAAAATATACCTACTTAAGTAGCCCAAAGTATCATATATAAAGCGATTATCTCTTCTGGTTCATTCTAATAAATAACCCTGCCTTCACACGTGAATGTGTGGATGTGTACTCTCCTGAGTGTGGACAATGCACGGTTGTTCTGCAGCTCCACTGCCGTGTTCCTGAGACCAGCGAGATCAAAGCAAACAATCTAATAGGACTCGCATGGCTGCACCACGCTTGTGGATAAAAACAGCCTGTATATTCCTGCTGCATAAAAACCAGGCAGCTGGGCATCCCCTGCGATCCCGGATCAGAGCACAAACCCCAGGGAGAAGCAGTGTATATATTGTAATAGAATATAACCACCACGACATATACTATTTCTGCATCCTCCTTCCCAACAGGACCTGGTGGCCCTCAGCCCAACCTAGATGGTGGCCCCCGGCTGGCACGGCACACAGCAGGGACCAGTGGGGATAAATCCAAAAAACTCATGTGCCTCCAAACTGTCAGCTGGCAGATCCCCCATGGACTGGGACCTACGGACCACCTCAGTGCAGCACCAACCACAGTCAACATCCTCCTTCCTCCAGCTATCCCTGCCCACCCTGGCCTGTCCTTCACGTTCAGAAGACAACATGGTTTTGGGCGTAGACATAAATACAAAAGTATTTAACTTGAATAACCAGGGGAGAACTAGGTGTGTCTTAAAGAAGGGTCTGTCTGTAAATAGACAAATAGACTTTTGCTAAAAAATGAAAGGACTTGGAAGTCACTTAGTATGGGTGGGCCTCATTTCTATCCACCAGACAAACATCATCTTTCCTCAAGATAAATATCAGAATTCATTAAATCTATCGTTGTCCAACATTTCTTACCCAATGCCCATATACCTTCACAGGCAATGAGTCATCCTGGACAGCTTGGATCATGCCATTCAAAGCACACTCATATGCAGCACGCTGCAGAGCCATGGAGAAAACATATATATTCTAGCTACTCTTTTGTATTCATTCTTGAAACAAGAAATTAAGTCCACAAACCAAACTTTTCTCTTTTCCTCTACAATCAAAACAATTTCAGAATTCTCCAGAAGGATGAAAACTTCATCAGGCAGAATTGGATTTAAAGCAGCGACCGAGGAGAAATCCTCATTAAATCTTCATCACAAAATATCGGATCTGCTTTACTTTTTCCACCTTTCAGCACTTTTGCCACTGCTTCATCTTAAAATGTTAAAGGCCTTGACATGTACAGCTGCCCTGTGTATTCACTTGCAATACCTTGTCTGCAAAACCTCATCGCATTCTAACACCAGTCCTTTTCCGTCCGGCATTCAATGCAAACCATTGTCCATTAAATTAGTAAATCAGCTCCAAATTCAGGTAAATCCGTGAGATTCTGAACAGTTCAGGCTTAAGCTTTATGGATGAAGTGCCTGTAAATGTCTTCTGAATGAACGTAAGGAGTCAGGCTCAAAGTAGTCCAAGCACCTCAAAAGACATAAGCACATTTTATATCCCTTCAAGAACACTCCATTAATAACATCACAGGGATTTTGAAGTAAATTTTGAAATAGAGGCAGACTGTGAGAAAATATAGATGAGCATAATTAAAAGATCCGTCACATATATGTGCCCAAAATCCAGCACAAATTCCCTAACCCTTGAGCCACACCTGGCTCAGCTATGGCCAGGCTTCACGAACAGCATTTTTAAACTTGGTTCCTTGATACCCTTTCCACAGTGAAACTCTTTATCCTAAGCTAAAATTCAAAATTACACATTCTCCTTTCCCCACTGCCCTGCCCACAAAGATGCCAGAATCTCAGCAAGACAGGTACAAATATCTTACCATTTTAAAACTCCCATTAAAGTATTTAATTTTAGAAAAAGAAATAATCATAAAGTGAGAAGCTATAAAATCCAAAAAGTTTCTGTAGAGTGCAGGACTTTTAAAAATGTCAAAGAGAAATGCAATAAATATATGCTAAGATAAAATTGTAAGTGGCAAATGATTAAAGTGTGAGGCCAGTATTAGAAAATACTCCTTATAAGTAAGTAGAGAAAATGCAATCATCCTGCCAATGAAAAGCAGTCAATTACAATAAATAGCATACGAATGCCTCTCATATGCCTTCGATGCAATACACATACCCAAGGAGAACTGTCGAATTGTTATAATTTGCATGGGGGAATTACAAATGAGACATAAAATATTCCTTTGAAATGCAAGTTATTTATATTTGGGTGTTACCATGATCAACAGTGATCCCCTGCATCCAAATCACAAGGCAAGGCAATAAAAAAAAATCCCAGAGACTTATGCTGTAGGAGCACAGAGCCCAGCGCCTCACTGACTCTTCTGCAGATATATTATCATCAGATACATTTTCTATTCTAAGTGTTCAGAGGACATTTGTTTATTCAAGCATTCAAGTTGATCCCAGGGTGTAAAAAAACTACTTAGTAGATGCTAGAAATTAATTTCTTCAGTCCACCCTGTTTCCAGTTCCTCCTGTGTCACAGATACATTTGGACTCCTAATTTATTACAGGCAGTTTTCTTGGTTGGAGTTGCATAAACTGAACCAATGACCTCAGGTGCCTTGGTTAATGTAAGGAATGAAAAAATATATTTTTTTTTAAATTGCTAGCATGGGGTTTTTTTGTGGCCCAGAAAAAGTCCTTGCTCATCTTCATGTAGTCAGCGAGCAGCCATAAGTCTTTGCAGGTCATACCTTAAAATGGTACTTCAAGGGGCATGATCCCCAATTCAAAAGTTTGACTGAGCAAACACCAAGAATTACATCGATTAACTCTGGTCTGTTCCATACTTAAATGTGAGGGCCGTTCCTCAGACTGAAAATGTACCAAGGGATGAGAGGTACTTCATATACCGTTTCCAAGCAGTTTCATTTGCCAATATTTTTCCCCACTTCAGACCTTGTAGAAAGTAGCGACGGGACTTTTCAATGTAGTGTTACGTTTTGGCCTTGCTTTTACCTGGAGGAAATTAAACAGGACATTTTTACAAGGACAAAACCTCACAGCTGATTCACAACTCACACTCTAGCTCTGGAAGCTGTGGGTCATCCCTTAGGAAAGAACTGGCAGCCTAACCCAAGAACCAGTTTTTCCATGAGTTAAATTCAGAGTTCCCCATTTGCTTGGTTAGAGAAAGGCAGATCTATCCCATAGGAATGTCTGGCGGTATGGTCTTTCCCAACCAACCTCTCAAATCCTTCTACTTGACAATTCTAATGCCAAGGACAGTTTTAGTCATCAAGGGAGCTTCTACGCGGCAGTTAAGTGCCCCCAAAATCCAGAGTGCAACATTATACAGTTTTCCCAACCTTCTGAAGAGACTGTGATAAGAAAGAACTCAACTCCCCTCACCCTCAAGCTTGGTATCGGCATTGGGAATCTCAAAACCTTCACCCTTTACAAGCAGTACGCTAAACGACCCAAAGGTTTCCACTGAATTTTTTTTGCTACCTTTCTGCTCAAGCAGCTGATTTAATTCACTCAGAAAGAATGTGCTCTTATCACAAATCCTTTAAGCACCGTAGTCCCATCCATTAAGGCGTAACGAGCAATGGAGCCCACTGGGGTCACCACTGGTGTCCCATTGTCAGGTGGGGGAAGGCAAAGTGGTCGGTGCCACACACAGATATCTCCTTGAGGAGAATTTGCGGAAACTTTGTGAGCATTCTTTCCCCCCAGAGCTTTCAGTTTAAGTTTTCCCACTGAAGATCAGCAACTCTAAAAGAAGGGTCCTTCACTTGGCTTTCTGTGCTTCTTTATAAAAGAAAGGCAGGGCCAACCAAAACATGAATTTTTAAAACTTTCAGCAAACACAAAAATTTTGCTCAAGTCAAGGAAATCAGACAAGGGAAGTTTCCCATTCCCAAGAAAGTAAGGCCTGGATTCCTTAAAAATAATCTTTCCAGCAACTAGGCTCTTAATTTACTGAAATGAATGTGCCTCATGTCTTTCTAATTGTTTTTCTAGTACCTCCCTATTTTCAGTAGCACTTTTTTTTCTTGTTAATTGATTACAATCAGACCTCTTCAATTTATCCCCCATTCCTCAAAGTCTGCTAGTCTAAAGACTAATCCTTTTGAGCTACTACCTTTCACACAAACCCTCAGGTGCATTTCAAATATGGTATGATTACTAGACCCTAGATATTCACCAGTTTCCATCATATTTATCATACTTGCTTCATTTCCTAGGAGAAAGGGTCTGATTCATTAAAAATTATATGCCCCATTTAAGAAGGTTTTCTGCATACTTTACTCAGGAAAAAAATGCTGAATGCATTTTTTCCACATAAAAGTATGTCTTTTTTGTGATTTATCAACCTTTTATACCCTGCTTCTAAGTGGATGCCTCTCAGTCATGTACCCTAGTGGTACATAACTCCTGAAAAGGGTGATAACAAGCATTTCCAACTTCCAGCACAGAAACTGAAGCTATTTCAGGCAGAACAAACCTCACATGCTTTTACTGTTTATGATATTTTTGTTTGGTTTTACTCAAGCACTGTGATTCACTACTTGAATTCCCCAGAACAGTTAAATTCACGCTAAGTTTCAGTTTGGTTTTTAAAGATGGGTATCCAGGTATTTGCGGGTCAGAAGCAAACCAAATAACGCAAGGGTGGGGTGGGTTGGCTTTTTTTTGCAGAAGAGCAGATTTCCACACTTCTGTAATTTATCTATCTTTATTACTTCAGAGATTTAAATGATCGTTTGCTGTTAGCCATGCCATGGCTAAGCACAGGAGCTTTTAATAACACCTGGGATGGCATTCACTCCTGGACACAGAGCACAGACAAAGGTCTCTGGTCCACCTGAAGCCTTCAGCACAGAGTTTACATAATCGGGCACCTTTGCACAACCTCTTTGTATTATGGCAAATTTCACAGCTGGGGGAAAAAAAAAAAAAAAAAGTCTTTCCAACACTTAAATCATGAGACTGTTCCTTCCTTTTATTTCCTTTCTGATTGTGGGGGGAGTTTATGGCATTGGGAAGAGGCAGTAGAAAGAGGTAAAAAAAGCAGCGAGGGGCAGATCAACCAAAAGAGCAAGAAAAGGCTCACTGTTGTTTTGGAAACCCTGAAAGCTAATACTGAAATTAATCATAGAATCATATGGGGTCAGAAGGGACCTCTGGACATCATCTAGTCCAACCCCCTTGCCGGAGCAGGTCTACCTAGAGCAGGTTGCACAGGAATGTGCCCAGGCGGGTTTGAATGTCTCCAGAGAAGGAGACTCCACCACCTCTCTGGGCAGGCTCTGCCAGGGCTCTGCCACCCTCACAGGAAAAAAGTTCCTCCTCATGTTTAGGTGGAGCTTCTTATACTCAAGTTTGTAATGCTTCTACATCTTTTAAATCAGAGATCTGAGGCAGGAAGTTGGGTCTATAATGAACCCCTCTCATAAGTAAACAACCATAAAGCTTGAAAAAGTCATTATTAATATTTGTAGAGTACAAGTGAGTTCTGAACTCAATACATGTGAAAGTATGTTCCTTATTTAACAACACTTTGCAGGAGTCACCATTAACCAAAACACCCCAGTATTTGCCAGGTGTTGCTGATATTTAACCCATAAGAAAATGAAGGAGGTACCCGCTACAAAACAACGCTGTCAGAATTGCCTTTTAAATGGTGACTGACTCTGGTGACTGAGTACTGAGCTCTTTCCTAAGAGATGGCAGTATTAACTTCCAAGAACAGCCACTGATCTTATCTGTAGAAGAGTTGCCACATATTTTTATGGTTACAATACTCAGCCATAAAGAAATGTATAAGTATAAAGAAAGATTCACCCCTAGCACAAACCAAAAATTCCAAAACGTCCCCAAGCACGCACTGTCACACATTTAGCACATAAAAGAAAAGGCCTCTACGAAATTATCAAAAGATAAAAATTGCGGAGACATCGGGCAATTTTCACCACCCTATTCACACAAATCTCAACAGAGGTTCCACAGACTCAGCAAGAAGATCCCACTGACCAAGTTTTGGGTTTCTTGTCAAAAATACAGAAGTCTTGGTAACAAACATAGCTGATACATGCAAATGTATAATTCTAAGATTATATTAAACAATACAAAGATTACCAAGCTACTTAAAGAACTGCATCTCTTAATCTTGCTGATATTTAAAATGTTATATGTTGTGCAATTGTTGCAATGATCTAGACCCCAGCAAAAGAAAGCAGAGGAGACATTGCTAATGCACCAGAACACTACTGTTTTACAGCACACTTACTTACACCAAGAAACACACCACACACCCCCCCCCCTTACCCCTCAGTATCTGCCTCCTGGTTCCCCAGACACCAGCAGGAAAAGGGCAGCTCCAAACTCAGCATCCAAAGCACAGAGGGAAGAATCCCATTCCTCATCCAGGCGTTTCACACAAGCACTTGTGACAGGACACCCAAAGGTACCCAGCAGCAAAGCCTCTGCCACCGTGCTTGGAGAGCCCTGCAGCACTCACCTACACATTACAGACCATGCTGAACAAAGGCATCCAATTTAAAAAAAATAAATAAAATTGTATTTATTAGGCTTGGGAAAAGGTTTCCTTTCTCATCTAGAGGGACAAAAGGAATGGACTTCAAACTTTTATTATAACTATATTTCAAGAGACTCTTTTCCAGGTCTCTGCAAAAAGACATGGCTCTGAATTTGTATAATAATAAAATGGTTTTATTAAATCTCTTAATATAAAAACATATAAATCATTATTCCATCCAATAAAATGTTTTAATCATAACCTAAGTCAAGTTCACCTGTTGCAAATAATCTGAATTTTTGAATTGCTGTTAACTACAGAACATAATGCTGATATCTAAGAAGTCAAGAGCAAAGAGCAAAATTCCAGAAGTGGATGCAGAATTTCAAATGTATATCACAAAGTGACAATATACTTGACGATATGATTTAGGGAAACCTAAATCAAAAGGCAGGGCCGCCGCTAGGCTCATGGAGGTGCACAATAAAGCCAGTCAGATTCCATTTGCTAAAACATGCTGTCCAATTAGTTTTGCCATCTTTACTGAATAATTTACTTGATGAATCAATTCCTCCAGCATTTAACCACTTCTACATCCTCTTGGCTTCTGTGGGGGCAAAAACAGCTGCTCTTTTGGCATGAATTGGCACAAATTGGCACATTGTGCGGTGGCTGAGGCAGGACCTTCCTCCACCAGAGAGGGCTCAAGCCACACTCAGCACATCGAGGGGGCCACAGGACACCCCCACTGCCTTCCAGCTTTTGGGAACCCACCTGCATCCCACCGGCATCATCCATGGTGACACACTCGGATGCTTTTCCCTGGTTCGGTCCTCTACCACCATCCACCTTGGACATTAAATATGATACGGAATCTCTTAAGGACAATTTTTTATTTAAATAGGTCTATGCCTAGTGAAAAGCGATATAACATTTTTAAAAGCAAAGCTTTCCTATAAGCACCATCAATTTCCTTAAAATGTTTGCTGTGAAACCTTTATCTCAGAGAAAAGCTAAACATAAGGATACGGAAACAGAGGAGAGATATTTCTGCATCTATTTGAAGAACTCTCATCCATAAAGAAACAAATTGCCATGGTAATTATCGCTATCTTACTTGTAATTGTAAGAATAACCGTATACGGCTTATACATATGGACCATTCTCATGCCGTTTGCTTTAATTCTCCCTAGAAAGAAATGATCTTTTATGGAGCAGAAGTATCAGATGTGTTCTGGCAACAAGGAGACAGTGGTTTATGGAGGTGCTGGGCCATGAAACCAGCCCTGCCCACAGGTTTGGAGAAGTCCCTGGTGGTGCTTCAGAGCGACGTCACCGGAGACTGAAACGCTGATGGTTCCAGGAACACAAATTCAATATTCACCAGCAAAAGGGAGAATTACCAATTACCCATGTGTGCACTTGGACAGCACTGTCCAAAGAGTTGCAGATGCAATCTGCATTAGAGCAGAGTTAGTTTGCATTAGACATCATCTCAAAACTAATTACTACAAAGCAAGAAAGGGTCTGTATTACTATTATCAACATTATGAGTTATTTAAATATCAAGGAGTTGAGTAGATCTACTCTGGTTTGGGTTGTTTTTGGATTTGTTATTTGTTTGGGGTTTTTTGTTTGTTTGGTTGTTTTTGTTTTTTTTTTTTTTTTATCCTGTGGCAAAGCACCATGTAAAACTAAAAATCAAATTTGCATTGGAAAGCTACACATGGATTAATATTTAGTTCTTCCAGTCACTGGAGATAACCTGTTCCACATGGCCTAAGAGGGAGAGCACTCCTTTTCCTCATCCCATTAGTCAGTGGAAAGAAATTATCAAATTCTCCTAAATAAATTCTCCTAAATAACCAATGCCCTGTCAGGAATGACAACTCTCTGCCCATTCCCCCACTCCCCAGACAGGGCAAGTGACACCCTCCATCCCAGTCAAAACTTCAGTGAAATTAAATAACACTTCTTTCCAAGAAGGAAAATTTCCAAGAGGGAGCTCAGGGTGGGGCTTTCCCCAAACGGTCCCAAAACAGTGGCGGGGGGGGGGGGGGGGGGGGGGGGAGAGAGCTCACAAACTATAGGCAAAAAGCTTTGGAGCCAGGGATTATGGCAGTTTAGGAAACTACAACCCCAGAAATACCTTGTATCAGGATATGATAAATGACAGAAGGATGCAGGACCCTGGATAAATCAATCTCTTTGCTTTCCTAATATACAGCTATATATTTTAAAGGCTACTCTTCCACGAGTTGTTACGTACATCTTGCTTGGGGGGTGTTATTTCTAAATATATGAAATTTCAGTGAACACATTTCTATTTCCAAACAGGATTAACCAGGAGAGAGATTACCATAGGGATGGGTAGTTAAAAATAAATCCATCTGCTGATGATGCAGGGGTAAAAAAATAAAAAAAAGAGAACCCAGGTCCCAGGGAGGACCATCTCCCCACGTCGTGACGGGGGCTTGTCCCACGGAGGGGCCGCTTGTCACTGCTGAGGGGTCAGGCCGTGGGGCTGGAACACCAACATCAGTGGGTCCTTAGAGAAGAGCTGAGCAATGAGAAAGACCCTGTAACTGTTGAAATATGAGACTGATGGTTAAGTCTGAAATGTTCAAATTTTAAGGTCTACAATAGAGAATGGCATTTGCAGCTTAATCTTAGTGGTTTTATGTTTAAAATGTATTTATAATTTGTATTATTAAGTTCTATTTATTAATCTTGAGGATTAACAAATAAACTCAAACTCTTCAATAAATTATTAATCCCTTTGAACAGAGAAAAAAAAAAAAATCAGACTCCAAAACTTCCATTTAAATTTATTCACTGGCAGCTCAAGGAAAGCTAAAGGCTTTCTTGCGTAAGGGTGAAGTATATACCTCCAAATGTCACCATTTGCCTCCAAATACAACCAAACACAGTAAAATAACCTCACAGAGAAAATAAACCATCACTTTCAGAGTACTAGTTGCATCCCAGCTTTACTGTCATTGATTTGGGGAAATATTTTATCATTCATTTCAAGATGAGCCCATAGCTTCGAACCTAATGCAAAAAGCCAAGAGATTACCTTGCCTAGGAAAAATATTTGCAAGTGAGCTAGAGACACAATAACCCCAGCCGTTCACTAAGCAACTGAAAGCTCCTTCAAACCAGCATTTCCATTAAATAATTTTAAAGATGATACAGTCTTTTGTCTGATTTCTGAACCTGCAGGGGAACTATATCCCATAAAATTTATGGATATAGATATAAATACCACATATATATATATACACACACACCATATATATATCGTAGAATCATGTAGGTTGGAAGGGACCTTTAAGATATCTAGTCCAACCATCAACCTAACTCTGACCAAAAAAAAACAAAGGAAAACCATACAAAAGAACCCCTCACATCACTAACCATGTCTCTAAGCACTATGTCAACCCGTCTTTTGAACACCTCTAGGGATGGTGCCTCAACCACTGCCCTGGGCA
>BJBW01002307.1:0-23761 GCA_004320125.1 Scolopax mira | reverse complement strand
GATATTTTTTCAGACATTTGCTGCATCTGGAAGAACCCCTTTTTGTAGTATAACTAAAATTGGAAAGTTGTAGAACTGTGAAGTGATGAGTGTCTTAATATCTCAGCTTCTCATGGCAACCTATAATTAAGATTTCCACTGGGAATGGTGGGAATGAGCCCTTATTCCCACAGAATGTTGGGCAATCTTTAATGCAATTATTCCCAAACAAGAGATACTGAGTTTCAGCGAGATAAACACAAATCAAATTATATTTGGGGGAAAATACCCCCAAAAAAGGATGTATAAGGACCGCCATCCAATATAGCATATGGGGAATTGGTTTGTTTATAATTTTCTTTCCGATTCTAGGCAGTAAAAAAACCAACCTGATCTCACATTTTTCTTTTGTAAAATGGAGTATTTTTATATCCAGCAGGTATTCTATTCCATTAAATCCCTAGACATTGGGCACAAATGACAGCAGAGGTGTGGCTATTGGTCCATTTCCATACAAATCCTGTACTGGCTGATATTCACTCAACTAATGTAAAGCCTTCAAAAACAGGGCACAGAATGTAAAATGCTCAATCAAAACACATATAGAATGCTTTTCCTAATGCTCACAACTGTCATTACAGCTCAGTTATTTGGATTTGCAGACAGGAAGGAATCATCTGAAAGAAACATATTTCATCACCAGAAACTGAAGGGAATAAAGACTAAATAATAATAATAATAACAACAACAACAACAGCAACAATAATAATAGTAAACTCTGAGTTTTGGAAAAGAGCATCTTTAAATCCATTCTATTTCAGTTTTATTTTCATGTCTCTTCCCTTTAACTAAATTAATTTCTGCATGCGGTTGCAGAGAAATAATGTCACTGGAATCCAGGCAGCCCTTCCTTATCAGTCAACAGCTGTCCCCAGATGCAGCATTTTAATTCTGAAAGGAATATAAGAGCAATACATTTTCACTGACAGCCATGCAGCAGGCGGCCCTCATTCTATAATAACTTGTCTGAGGTGTTCCTATTCATAGTTGCTTTCTGCCTATTTCATGTAACTGAATTTTATGTTCACCTCTTTTACATTGTTTAAAGAGAAGGTTGTCCATTTCTGTTTATAATTTAAAAGCTCATTATTTTTGCTGGCTCCTTTTCTCTCCGGTGCTGCTCCTTGTTTGATGTGTTCCTGTTGTCCGAGCAGCAGGAATCCCATTGTAACCAGGCTGCTGCTCCGTGCTCCCGCTGCTTTCCATTTTAATTGCTATTATTATGTTTGCTCCTCTGGTAGAAGACCTGGTAAATAAAGCAGTTTCTGTAAACCTTAATCTTTGCAAATATATAAACTGTAATAAAAATTCTGCTTATAAACTCTTTCATAGATTCATAAGATCTCTTTAGAGCGAAGGGCAGGTCCTTTAATACTGGGAGTAACAAGACCTGTTCCCATTGTTCCTAAGAACTTACAGGGCTCTTCACTAACGACTGCAACTCAATTAAAGTCACCGGAGTGCTTTCCGAGGGAAGTGATGGTGACTGTAGCTGTCAATATTTGTCACCGGGGCGCTGACATCAGTGTGTTGGTGTTTCTGACCCGGGTGTTTGGGGCTCTCGGGAAGCCCCCTCCTTAGGGGAGCTCATCCTGCCCCCGAGCTGTGCTGAAGGAACCCAGCAGATAATAGCCAAGGGGGTAAGATATCGTCTCCAATATTGCTTTATGTTCAAATGCTCTGGGGAGAGAGAGACTCCTCTGCAGAGTTGTGACTGAACTTGGTTGTGTTTGGCCGGGGCTGGAGCAGAGCGTGTTACAGAGAGCTCCCCCGGCCCAGCGCGGGGTCTCCCGGGGCAGGGAAGGGATGGGGCTGAGATGGAATGTCCCAGTGAAAGCCAGCTGGGAACTCGCCCAGACGTGGGCTCAGGATTTGCCTCAGCCCAGTACAAAATCTGGGTCAAAATCCAAAGTTTCTGCATGGCCCCGATGTGTTCCCGGTCAGTTTCCCCAGGAATATTGCTAACAGCAACATCCCCGTGGGGCACAGCACTAGGGATACAGGCTCCTGGGTTGTTCCTGTCCATGGGAATCCCAGCCATCCCCTCACTGTTCCCGGCCAGGACTGGGAAAGTCTGAGGGCCAGGGGCTGGGGTGGCCCTCGGGCTGCAGGTAACGTTTCCATGAGGATTTTCCCTTTCACAGCATAAGGTTTGATTTCACATTCCAAATCAGTTGAGAATATCGAAAGGGTTATTATTTTGAAGGTGCTGGGGTTTCTCTGCCTGATTGGTTTTTGTCCTTCTGTTTACAGCCCAGGCAGGCCATGAGAGATATTTGTGAACCCTTTTGCTGAAAATATCATGACAAATCTGAGGCCCCAAGTACTCAGCTAATCAAATACTGCTTCCAGTGTTCCCTGTAATTAAATATACTGGAATGATGCAGTCCTGAAATGCTTTTTTTAATGGTTAAAGCAGTTTTTCTTTCTCTCTTATTGCATTTTCAACCTGCTTTTCTCATACTTTTTCAGTTGTGCAAAATGCTAGAACTCAGGCATCTGATGGAAGCCAAGAGAGATGCCGTCAGGGAATGTTAAGTGTGACATGCACAGATTGGCCTGGCAGTCACTGGGACGAACGGTCCCTCCAGGTGTGTGCACACGGGCAGTGACTCTGTGCCAGATGAAACGTGCACTGTGCACGTACCAGTGCACGAGTGAGTGATGCCCACGGGAGGCTCACGTGGGTACCCAGAGCCCTGGGCCACGCTGGGCTCAGGATGTCTCTTGTGTTACCAGGGGAGGTACGGAGGTGGCCGAGCAGGGGTGGCTGTCCCCAGTGACATGGGGGACAGTCCCTCGGTGAGTCACCGCCATCAGTTGGCTTCTTTCAGGGTAGGTGATCCCTTCTGTTACCACCTATAGAGTGGGGCTGGCCAGAAACAGCACCCTCCCACAGATTACAAAGTGGAAACATTCTCTGCTTTATCATTCACCAGGAACTGGGAAATCCAGAGAGTTCCCAGTCTAGTTTATAATTGTTTATCATGTAATATATCACCTACTGCTTATTCTTTTTGTAATTTATTTGCTTGTTTATTCTGATGAGGAAGCTGGAGGATTAATGACATAATCAGATCTAAGTAGTAAATGCAACCTTTATTAGGCTTCCACCTGATTTTGCTCCAGTTGGAGGATGTCTCTAATAGACCTGGATGCTGCCCAGGACAGTAGAAGTGTTTTCCTGCATGTTTAAGGATCCATTATCTCTGAGAGTCAAGTAGCTCTTCCAAAATGGAATTCCAATAGGAAAAGGAGAACCTAATATGAAAAAGATTTTTGCTCATCTTCTGAAGAAAAATTCAGCAAATGAGTGTTTCTTGGATACTGAGTTGCAAGGAGTCCAGATAAATTAGGAAAAATTCAGAACGATCTAACTGTATAGTGGCTGTGGTGAAGATCCTCTGCTTCCCACCTACAGGAGAAGAGCAGCACATTCTCGTGCTGGGAGACAGATCCTGTGTGCTGGGCAGATGCACCCACGTGTAGTGAATGATGGCTGGGATCCCCCCAGCCCTCTGTACACCTGCTTCCACAGCCTGGCTCTTTTCCTCTGTGTTTTTTTCCAGGATATGCACACTCCCAGAGCATCCCCAAGTGTCTGGGTGGTGTCAAGTGCAGATTTCTGTCACCCGGCGGTACAAATTCCCCCTGCAAGCTGTGATCCCACCCTGCGGAGCTAAATGAGCTTTAGAACAGAATAGACTCACAGACCTTAAATAATTCCTTTCCTTCTCTGTCAGCTTCATCCCCACGAGGCACTTACTGCCAGGAGTGACACCAGGTGCATCCAGCACACTCTCCCCACAGACACCTGCTGTCGCGGGGTCCAAGCAGGTTCATTGGTTTTGTTTTAACAGAGGCCAGAGCCCCTCTCTTCATTTGACACCTCCTCCCTCTTCCTCGGGGGGAGCTTGGGGCCCGAATACTTTCTGGAGTCTGGATTCCTGCTTCTGGTGAGGTACCTTGGACCGTGCCTGCTGCTCTAGCAGCTGCCGTGTGCAGGGGCTCAGGAGTTGGAGGTGAGTTTATTGTACTTGAAGCTGCTCCCAAGCACGTTGATGCAGGCTCTGAATCCCAAGGCATCTCCCGGGTCAGGGCTATTCCTCACTCTGCTCTGTTACTGCTCTTTGAAATTGAGTCCTCATCCTGCAATACCAAAGCAACACAAGGACCTGCACTTATCTTCTGGCCATTACAGCCCTACAGCTGTGTTTACCTTCCTTTTTGTGCGAGGAATGAGTAAAAAGCTTTCAATCAAACGCATTTAGAGAAGAGGAAGGGCAGGGATTAGAGGCTGCAGCCTTCCTGGCACTTGCTGCCCAGGGACTTGAATTCATTTCAACCCCGACTCATCCTCACAACTGGAATGAGATTCCTGTTTCCATCTTAAACTTTGGTCCCTGTATGTCAATGGTTCTTCCCTCTGCCTCCCGCCTCATCTGCAAAGTGTCGGTGTGGTCGGTGCAAGGAGGCAGCACTCCCAGGCATGGGTGGGAAGGGAGATGGGCTCTTTGGAGGTAACACCTATAGCTGTCATTCCCACAGAACCCTCATATGCTCCTTTTGGCACAGGAACTATTTTGATCTAGATGTGGATTTTTTTATTGCTGCTTCTGTGTGCAAAGGAAAGCAAACTGGCTCACACACGCATTTGGAGCACCGGAACAAACGGATGACATCCCTTACCCCCACATTTCTTACCAGAGTAATCCACTCGAGGGAAAATTTATTTACCAAAACTTATTCAGTCTTTCTCCCTCTCTTTCACTTCCCCCAGAAAACAACAGAAAAGCCGAACTTCTCGCAGAGCAATTTTTGGAAGGTAAAAAAGGTCACCCATTTCTCTTTTCATTTTCCAATCCCAAGAGGAGATTTTCAAGGATACTAAGGGCTGTTAAGCACCCAATTCCCAGTGAGAATCAAAGAGAATTGGACGACTGACTGCCCTTTGTGTCTTTGATTTATTTCCCTCTTTGGTCTTTACTAACAACAATTTTTTCTCATTTGGAACACACTGATTGAAAACATCCAAGGTCAAATTCATTTTGCGGAATTCTACTGAAGGCGACAAAGACACACACCAAGATGGAGTTGAGTCCGTAGCTGTACTTTTAGCCTCTCATTAGTACCAAATCTTTGGGTTTTTATCTTCGTTGGAGCCACTTGGATAAAGAGAGGAAAAGACAGCTTAATCGGTGGTTAAAACCAGAATGGGGTGAAAAATAAAATATTTGCTACAAAGTTCATTTTTAAAAATCTTTTCATGGAAAATATCTTGCCATTTGCCAGTTCATGTTTTTGTCAAGTGTTTCCTCTGAAAACTTTATAAGAAAAAATATGGGCTTCTTGCGTAACTATTTTTTTTTTCATTTTAGTGCATTTTTGTGCATAACTTCTGGTGTGTTGTGGAGCGTGGGGTTCCCCTCCCGTCACCTGCGCTCTGTCTGTCTGCTCGGGAACTGCCTTTCCCGGGCTCCATCTATGGAGGAGAGGAAGACAAAGGCACCACAGGATGTAATTAATCTGCCCCATCCTAAATGAGATGCGTGGGATAACACCCCGTTACTTGTTTGGCCCCACGGGCAGGAAGGGCAGTCCAGCCGCCCGGGTCAGACCCACCTTTGCTGAGATGCCACACGTCCCTCCAAGGCAAACCCTGTCCAACCCCCCCTGGGTGCACTCTGTTTGTGGGGGAAACTGCCTTTGGGAACCTTCCTACGCTCCAGGCTTTTTGATGTCTGTGCATTCAGAAAGACAAATTCCAAATTCACGGATACGATGAATTTGATGCTGTGATACATTTGTCTGTCTAACATCCCCCTGTCACAGGGATGTACGGACACTTTAGCCATCCCTGTTCATACGCTTCATTAAAAATCACTGCTCTTTATTCAAGCAGTGAATAGCATAGCATTGTTGGGATGTAAGATAGAGTTATCTAGGTCAAACCAAAATACATACTAATTCCTATCTAGAATCCAGAGAGCTAAGTGGCAGGGTTATGGTCCAGGCACTTGTAGCATGTGTCGTGGTGATGAGTCCAGGTTCCCATCAGACTCCTGAGATCTCCCTGAGCAATTCCTCTGGAAATGCTTTACCTGGGATTTGTTATTTCCCAGGGCAGAGTTTCCCCATTTCCCAGTGAGGTTGCTGGGAGTGCCTCTCAGTGTTAGCAGTTAGTTCTGCAACACTCCCTGCTGTCTATCAGTGTGTGGGAATGAAACCCCACTGCAGCTGATGGCATCACTTTGGGTTAGTTCTCTTGTTGCCTCCTGGTTATAGTGTTTCCATACTTAATCCTTGCCTCAGTAGTTTTAAATATGGTTTTGTTCAGGAAGAGGTGGCATCACAGGCACAAATACAGGTTGGGCAGAGAAGGGCTAGAAAGCAGCCCTGAGGAGAAGGACTTGGGAATGCTTGTGGATGAGAAGCTCAACATGAGCTGGCAGTGTGCACTCCTCAGCTCATGAGTAAGTCAAGCATAATCGGTTTTACTTGCGTCCTTCCTGATGATTCCTTCTTTATACAGACCTTTTAGTATTCTTATAGGGCTTAGTAGCCCTAAAGCCTGTATTGTTGTTGCTTGGAACTGCTGATGGGATGTTCTAGCATCGTGGGCAGCTTATGAAGTTGGTTCTTCCTGATACTATTGTTATTGAAACAGTGTTTTTCAGACCATGCCTCTGGTTTCTGAAGATGAGGTCTAATTCTCACCTCACACTCCAAAGTTCTGTCTGTCCTCCCTGTCTTATCTGACAATTTAGTTATCTGCATATTTACTGGGTGTACTCTTCATTCTCTCGTCAGGTTGCTGGGTACCAGAAGTGGAGCAGCCCCCTGGACACTTGGACAGTATGTTCTGAGCATCAGTAACCAGTCGGAGTGCAGTTACGGTGCCCAGTACACAGCAACTCATTGACAGTGACATAGAAACAATCACTGATTAATATTTTGGCATCTTCTGCTGCAAGTTAGTTTCTTAACTTCATTCTTAGCATCTTGTCTTTTTCAGTTTAAAGGAAAGGCCAGACCAAAGAACCAAAGTGCTTGCTCTGTGAAAGCGGGTGCTGGTAAGAGAGGAATTGCTGTTATGATATTTCTGCCGTTTAAGGCAAATTGCCAGCTTCAAGTCAGCTAATTTGTATATTGATCAGAATCACTTACTACTGTGAGGAAGAGCATGTTCCTTGCTGGAGATACAAAGGACCCAGGGAAACCGAATTGGTAAAGGGGTGGTGCACAGTGACGGCTCTGATGAGACTGATGGACCTGTTGTCTTCCTGGAAGCCCAGTGTTACTGGGTGTCCCTCTGGCTGCACCATCGCCTGGGTACAAGACACTGTTAATGATCCTCTGGTTTGCATTGTGAGCTTCTGGCTTGACATTATGGGTCAGTTCATGGTTTAGATGAGGGTTTTCATGTGTATTTATACGTAGGATCAGAAACAAGCACACACACAGACACACACAGAGCTCTTTCCAGGACCCAAATTCTGCCTCGCATCGTACAGCTAAAACCCTGTTCACATCCTTGAAGGGTTACACAGTTGTAAAGTGGAAGTTGAGGTTTACCTTCAGTCTATGAAAAATATGTTAGTCTACAAAAAAGTGAAATAATAAGTAAAAGGCATGGAAAGGCGTTGGGTGGAGCTGAGCCCTGAGCCCTGTCCCTGCCATGGCTCACAGGGGGCAGATGCTGGGCCCCCAGGCCCCCTGCTCGGGTCGGGGGGACCAGCTCTGCCCTGTGCTCTGTGGCACACCACTTGTCCTCCGTGAGTCCTTCTGAGTCCTCTTCTGATGTGATTGCAAGAGAGGAATGAAAGAAATGCTCATTTGGACAAGAGGCAGAGGCGATTGAAAGAACAATATTATTATTAGTAAAGCAGTGTGGTTGCTCTCTCCATTCCCAGGCATCCCTGGCAGTGCCGGTAGCTGCGCTTCACGCAGGGGCAGAGACACAGCCCCGAGGTTGGCTTTGGCCCTCGTGGGGCTCTACTTCCCCCTCTGCTGGGCTGGGACACCTTGGAAACTGATAAACACAATAGTGTTAGTACCTAAACTCGTGCTGTAGCATGAGCAACCCTCTGTGTCTCCCCACTAATGCCCAGAGACAGCCAGTGTTTGTCTGAACCTTGTACCAGTAAAACATGAGCTCTTTCAGAAGCCTGAACTGGCATTCTGTGCAGTTTCAGGAATCAGAAGGCTTTTCTGTAACACAGATGGACATTTTTTAGATTAATTCTAACCCTATATTATGAATAGTTCTCTTCATGAGCAGGCCTGGGTTTATTTCTACAGGGAAATAGTATCTTTTCTTTTTTGAACAAGATACTTCTAAGTAGAAGGGGAGAGAACAATGAGACAATGTTGAAAAGAAAAAACAAAATGCAAAGTTAACCACAAATTTCCATAATGAGGAAACAAACCACAATGTACTCTGAGATGGTGCCAGCCGGTCCCTCATTGTTTTTCAATACAAAATAGAGGGCGAAATAAGAAAAGTTAAGGGACTTTCAAATGCTCTACATGGCCAGTCCATTATCTCTCAGACCCAGCTTCTCTTGTCAAATGTGTGTGTGCGATGCTGTCTCATCCCACCCCCTTCACTTCAATGAGCAGCAACACAACTATGTCCAGCGTACACACTACACGGAGAAGCTACCTCTTCTTTCAGTATTCCAACTTTCAAGAGTCTGCTTAAAAACCCAAACACAGCTACTGACTGGAAAGATGAGCTTTTTTTTTGTATTTTCAGTAATGCTATTGCAATTACAACATGTTAAGCTTATAGCACGGCCAGTGTGCTTAAAAGCTTTTTAATGTTTTGAGTCAAATTTGTATCAGTATGACTACTTTTATTCTGGCTGTGCATACAGGAGAGGAATTTAACATATTCTTTCCTAAAAAAGCTTGTTCTAACTAAAAATGTTTCAGATATGAAATATCCAATTATATATATACGCACACACACACACATATATATATATATATCTCCAGCCAAGGAGGTGGCTGAAACTCTCAGAGATGGAGCTCAGCTGCAGTCTTGGGTCATTATTTGACTACACCCACAGTTAACTGAGTGAGTACATTCAGATTTGAAACAATTTCATTCCAAACCAAATCTTACCGTTATTGTTGGCTCCAGAACCTACAGACTTAAACAAAATCAGGACCTTGAATGGATTTTGCCAATCCACACAAATGGTAGATCTGGGTAATTATCAAAATGGGCTGTGTATCTCAGAGTGATCTATCAACAGGAATGTCACTGCTCCTGTATTTGCATGCACGCACTTAGCAACTTTTTCCTTATTTGCAGAAAACTGCATTAAACAAGGCATCTGCTAATTAAGTAGTGTCTGCAGTAGAGAGATGGCCTTGACTGGAGCTTCATGTATAGTATTTCATGTCATTTATTTGTATCACTGAGGCAGGAAATCAATATTATTATTACAGGATTGTGCATTGAGCCACCTTTGAGCCGTAAGCCGAAGTGCAGCAGAGAGCAGAACAGGGCAGTGCTTTGTGTCTGTGTGCAGGAGGGTACAGCTGGGAGGAGGGTCCCAGCACCTGCAAAATATGCTGCTGCAGCTTCCAGCTCTGTAGACTTCCTGCAGGTTGGTGTCACTATCCATCAGGTGAGCGAGTTGAGTTATTACTCAAAACACTAAAACAGGAAGGAGATGCATACATGGAAAAAAAGTAGCCTATTTTCTTCTTCAATTTAGGAACACTTCATATAGAGCACTTGCCTATGACTGGACGTTTTATAAAAATGCAGCAGAACACCTATTGCTTCCCATGGGAAATCATTCAGCAATCTACTAGTTCTACTGCTCACGGTGCTTTTTCTCTTAATTTTTCTTTTTCTTTACTGCATTCTATTAATTGTCATTGCATGGATAGTGTATAAAATCATTCTTATATCCCTTTGATATTAACACCGTCGATATTAATCTGCTCTGTTTGCAGCTCTCTGGACTCCGGCACAGAACCATCACATTATATTTCTCTTCTGCAGGAGAAGAGCCAAGTACTTACAAGTTAAAACTGTGGTTTAGGCTGCACATGGAACCGCTTGTTACCCACGGTGTGGGCGGGATAAAGCACTTAATGCCATAATCACATTTATATTTTCTAGACATTCAGTCAGACCAACAGGGTCAATTTAAATACATGATCAGGAAACTTTTTAGCTGGAATTGAGAGTTTAATTTTGTCCTAGGGGGTATGAGATACCTAGATACAGGCATTGGGGGCAGAAGCATGTGTCAGACGCTGGAGATGAGCTGCTGCTGAGAACCCCTGAGCTCCTGCTGATGCCTGGTGCAGGGCAGCTGGTGCTCCTGGCTGCGTTTGCCCCACAGCCTCATAATCCAACTATTTGCCAAGGCACCTCTTTGATCTAGCTCCTCGCTGGAAGAGGATTCTCACATCCAGCTCCTGTGTTCTGGGAGGGTATCCGTACTGCCGGTCCCTGGAGCCATCGCACCTTGATTTCTCTTCTTATTGTCACTGGGAGATGCCATAAGGGAAAGCTGGTCAGACCAGAGAGCCTTGCCCTCTGAACCCTTGTTTGGGCCTTCGGCTGGGAAAGCTCACATGGGTTCTAGTCCTGCACTGTTTCTTTTCTCTCAGTTTCCTCAAAGGCCAAATACTTAAACTAGGCTGGGAGCAAAGGGGTGTCCAAGGGCAGGAGTGATTTCAGGAACGCTGGCTGGCAACCACGGCACAAGCGTTTCAATGCAGGCACACTGAAGCTGTCTCCATGTTCCACATACTGCCTGCTTGGAATCCCAGCCTGGGGACTGAACTACTTCCCCAGACGGGGCAGGAGACAGCAGGATGGATGTCTGACTCGGCTTTCTGAATCCCTTTTTTGAACACGCTGAGTGCATGAGTTCTAAGCAACGCAGCATCGAGCATTAGTGTGTCAAAATCCTTGTGTTGAGTGACTCCCATGGTGAACATCTCTCTAGAATTACAGTTCTAGAATGATAGAAAAGTATTTCCAGCCTTTGTCTTAATGCACGGCTCCAAGTCTCTCCTTGTTTCCTGCTCGTTTCCTGCTCCCGGTACATCCAGGGGCTCATGGTACCGGCAGAGAGAGGTTTCTCAGGTTGTTCTTAGGTTACTCACCCTCATCTTGTGTCTCCTTTTCATTTTTTATCACTTTCCTTGTTAAATAAGTTCATTCCAGTATCTAATATTCTCTTCTTTGCCCCGATTCTTCCGTGCTTTTATTTTATGTCTTGTTGTGACTGTGTAAGCCACGCTACTGAGTGAGACCTACAGTCCCTTCCCAGCCCTGGCTCTAGTTCTGACCAGGATCACCCCCAGTTTCCCACTCCCGTAGCCAGCTAGCCTCAATCAGCACTTCACTCTTCGTCTTCCAGAATCTCTTCTAATTTATTACAGCCAGTTCTCCTTTTCTCTTTCCCATGTCTTTGATTGACCCTCTTACACTGGGAGCACATGGCATCTTTCTCTGTGTGGCCAAGACAGGGGAAAAACCTGATTTTGTGCCCAGGAGGAACACACACACCAGAGCAGTGAACGACCCCTCCTGGAGGGGTTCAAGGCCAGGCTGGACATGGCTTTGGGCAACCTGGTCTGGTGGGAGGTGTCCCTGCCCAGGGCAGAGGGTGGCACTGGATGGGCTTTAAGGTCCCTTCCAACCCAAACTGTTCTGTGATTCTGGGATTATGGGATGGCCTGCTCCTTGCTACAGACTGTCCGCATCCACAGGGCCACCCCCCCTGGAAGTGTATCCAACAGAGAGGAAGTTTCCAGGGGATTTATTCTCAAAATCAAAGCAGTGGGAATGTAATACATGTGAACAGTAAATTTTTCAGTGGATTAATAATAAGATCCTGCTTTGTCTCCACTTTAATCTTCTTCTAGCTTTTGAAAGCGTTGGATTATGGATGTCCTCTATCAAACCTGCCCTGTTGTCTGTTGGTTGGCTATAATTCATGAGAACCATTCAGCTCCTTCTGTTCAAACATCTCACCCCTCCTCTGGATGTACAGTCACGCGTTGCCGAAACACCAGTCTCCCCTCCTGCCCGTGCAAGACACGGACAGCATCTGAGCATCACACCTGACGTGTCACCCTCCTCCCTCCTGCCTCCCTGACATTACAAAGTGTGTGGTGGTCACACAGCAAAGAGACCCCTTCATTCTGTGTGAGTCCTGTGATGTGGAAGAGCAGGGATGTGGCACGGGAAGCCCCTGCAGTGTCTCCATGGGAGTCTGCCCACCTCCCCGCCACCTCCAAAGGCTGGGCATGGCTCTGTGCCCGCAGCTGTGATTCCCCTGAGAATAATTCCCCTTCTGATTCCTGGAATCAGAAATACCTGATAGTTTGTATTCCTACTCCTCTAGAAAACACTAGCTTCAATCCAACCTGTGAAATTAAATCCAAACAACTGGAATTTCTCCAAGGTATAAATGCCTGAATCCAAAGGCTTACACCAGGAAGGTGGCATTAGTAGTGCAGAGATGCCAACTAAAATTTTTCTTTTTGGGCTTTCTTTATAAATGAATTCCCCTAAACCCAACATAAACACAAATGGAACCCATTATTTTCTTGTGCATGCTAGAAATACGCATGCACAACTTGTGATGTTCCATTGCCAAAGCACAGTGCATGTTTATTGAATAACTCGGCTGGGGCACGTGTGTCTATGTCTGACTGCTTGGGAAGGCGCCTTCCAGGGAAGTCTCTTCCCATCCCGATCCATGAGCAGGGGTGATGTGCCAGAGAGGAGCTTCTGGGCAGGGAAATGCTTCACTTCTGTGTGCCCAGTGCTGTTCCACAGCCCCCGGGGTCTGGGGATGCGTCAACCTCCGGTTTGCTTTGGGGTCTGGGGGCTGCTCAGGGGTTGTAGATCACAAGTGATGGTGGTCTTCCACGCTGCCTCTGCATGTGCAGTGTTCCCAAAGTGAGTAATTTTGCTCCAGACTGAACAGTCTGCTCTGCAGGTACCCAGGATATACCACTCCTCTGCTCAGCGCTGTGTTCCTCAACTAAGATTTCATTCTTGCTCACCAGGAAATGTTTGTTGCACTATCTCTAATATTCTCACTCAAACCTCCTGCTTGCTTTGCTTGCTTTTTCCCCTTTTTCTCCTTTTTTTTTTTTTTTTAACATCTTGCTGAACACAACTTTCTCAATTTTTATTTCAAATGTTCTTATATTTTAGGTAAGGCTGATTGAAACTCCTGAGCAGCCAGCCTAGAGAAGGCCTCTACACACACAACATACAGTTACAGGAGCCACTTCGCCCTACCCAGCCAGCACAGCTCGGGAGGCAGGGTGCTGCCCCCCAGGGGACCCCAGCATGGGTAAGTGTCCCCCCCAGCACCCCTCAGCTCCAGCACTTCCAGCCACACTACATCCCTGTGGGATGCTCAGAGGGAAGCAGCAGCCTCAGAGCGGTGCAAATCAGTGGAGCAATTCCTCAGGAGATACACAGGAAGCAGAATTACAGGCACTAGAGGGCTCTAGAGCTCTGCAGACATGACGTATTGTACGGGAGCATTTAGTCCAAAACTTAATTACCTCGGAACAGGAAACACGGCCAGCTTAGGTATTAGGCAGAGGTAGGAAATTTTCTCAGGGCTTCAGAGGAAACCATCCAGTCCCAGCAGGAAAACAGGGATTACTTCATGGTAAGCAGCCCCAATTTCTAGCCTTCTTAAAGCTATTCCAGCTCTTAAACAAATAAAAATTCAATTGTTGGAAATTTTGGAACGTGCAAAAAAAAAAAAAAAAAAGAGAAATCCCTCAAAAAGCTAGAAATAACCTTATGCACAAAGTAATGACTCACCACTTCTTGCCAATCAACTCCTTAAATGAGATTTTATCCTTGAAAACAGTTCATCTAAAAATAATAAAATAATAACAGCTTTATTGAAAAGTTTGCCCCCCCACACCCTAACTTACAATTGGCTATTTATTTTCTTCCAGTTGTATTATAAATTCCTACGGGAGCATAGATCCCTTTTTGATTTCAGGCAGGAAATATCATTCTGTCAATACGCTTGTCTAACATACACTAAGTCATTTTTTTCCAAATAGGTGACATTTTAACATCACATTTCATTTACACAAAGACCACAGTATTAAGAAAACTTAATGTAATCATTTTTCTCGTATGAGTAAGAATCCAGATACCAGTCTGGAACGAGTTTTTCCACTGGCGTTAACGGCACTAATGGTCAGCTTCCTGCCAGCGGGGGGGCACGCTTGGCCTTTTCCACTTGGGGTTGTTCAGCCTCTGGAGGAGCTGGGAGTAGCTTTGGTTTTTCACTTGATATCGTAAGTTCAGTGAGGACTCGGTCCAACAAAGCTCGTGAGTAAAATTTAAAGCGGTAAACAGGCGCAGGAAGGCATTTCCTTACACACAGGCTGTGCCCTGTGATCATCAGAGGGGCTGTGTCCTCCCTGTGCAAACTGTTCCCCAGTTCATTGGTCCTTTTGTGTTCGCAGTGACCAAACCGCTGCTCCGTGACCTCAGGTCCTTCTTTCCTATGGAATGGGGCTGCTGGCAGCAGTGCATTTGCTTGGGTTAAAAAAACCCCAACTTTTTTAGTCCCACTTTCTAACTTTCCATCCAGAGAGAGAAGTAAACTCAAAGGAAACCTCACTTCTCAGTGCTACCAGCGGTGGCCAGGAAGGGCTTTTCCCCACCTTTCTGATGCTCCGTACGGTTTGTGGGTGTTATGTTTTCCCCCTTTTTCTGGAGCACAAGGTGTTGCAGCGTGGGTGAGAAGTGCTTACGGCCTCACTGGCCTGTGAGAAACTCAGAGCTCTGACTGATGCTTGTCACCGAGGGCTAAACCCTCCTGGTTTTGGTTTAAGAATGTTTGCAAGGTCAGGTTGACACAGACCTGTTGGATTTTGCCCCTCACATTAACTGTGGGGCAGAGCACACCCGCTGGAGCTCCCTGGCCATTTCCTGCTGTGGCAGTGACTGGGGACATCAGGGATGGCTGTGACCAGGGAAGAAGTCACACAACAGCAGTGTCTGTGCAGCGTCTCACCTGCTGGAGTGGCCTCCACATGGATCCCAGCGTGGGCTACCTACACACGCTCTGCTTAGAGACCCTGTACAGAGACAGAGCTCTCGCTGCTTCTGGAGTTCAGGTCCCTCCATACTATAGCAATTTGGATCTACGATACACCAAATATTCAAAATTGCTGTTTGCGTTTGGTACTCTTGGGTCATCAGTAGTTCCTGTTTTCTGTTTGATTCACGCTCTTCCCACTCAAAGCAGCAAAATCTCGGAAAATGTACATTTGGGTACTGGGATGTACAAATGTACATTAAGTACTGGGATTGTGGCTTTGTTATGGAATCACATTTTTTATGGTGATTGATAGATGTTTTTATTAACCCCCAGCACCATATGCACAATATCCTCATATTCAGATGCATGGTGAAGAAGAAGCTGTCATAGGCCTTTTTTTTGCACAGAAAGGTTTTGAGACAGAAAAACATACATAATGCAGCTTTAGATTTCAAATATTTATTTACCCTGAGAAGCCAGGTATGGAAACCAAACCAAAAGCAAAGGGATCTACCTGAAGAGAAGAGCTTTGCTTTTCTCTAGGACTTGTCAGTGTAGTCGGACCATGGCTGGGTTACACCTCATGCTGCCTCCAGGAGCAGTCAGCTTAGAAATCTTGTATTTGTGAGGGAAGCTTTCCAGCCCCGTGCTGTACTACAGGCTGCGCCACATGAGCACTCATTTTGTGAATTGTAACATTATTTAAAAGCATTATAAAAAGATCAACTGCCTCCTTTTGTTCTCTCTTGACTGGTAATTTTGTACTATCTGCTGAAATGGCAGCGCTGGTGGCTGATTACAATGCTGATGGCAATGAAAGAGATGTCAAAGAGATGCGGCATCCTCTTAAAAATGCTGCCTTCATTACACATGGCCTTGGTCATGTGTCTTGCAAATTACTGCTGAGCATTAAATAAAATGTGTGGCACTGGCCAGAGGTTACACTTTTTTCAGTTAGGGAATTTTTCCCCAGTCATTTCTTCTCATACAGCATGACTGAAATATTTCAGTACTAATACTAATACTAATGCTAATGCTAATGCTAACACTAATACTAAACATTTGATTCCCAAAAGCATTGCTATTCCAGTCTCTCAATAGCGAGTGCATTATCTTGAGCTTGAACTGGAAGCAACTCCATTGACATGTTGCTGTTATTCCCTTACCTCTCTCCTCAGAGGGCAACCATAGAGATGACCTCCGATTTTCAAGGGTCACATATTTCATTTAACAAACTATCAACCTTGAGCATTTTAAAACAACGTTGGTTCTGTCTCTGATGTGGCTCTTGCAGCCCGTCCTCCTGCCCTGGCTATGAAGTTGGACCGAGCTCAGCCGTCCTCCAGTGGTGAACAACCTGAACAGCACCCGGGTGAAATACAGTCCTAGGGACAGCTGCACATCATAGAAAGATGTTTCGGCAGAAAAACAAATGCTACTTCAATATTTTTTCTGCATGCAATGTATTAGATCATTCCTACATTTTGAAGTGATAATTTTAAACGCAGTAGTTGTACCTGTGGCCACAGGTCCTCTGGAGCCGCTTTGTTGCCCACGTTAGGGAACGGATGGCGATGGACAGTCACACACCCCAGGGTGTAAAATACTTCAGGAAGTGCAGGGGGTGAGGGATGAGAACAAAGAGATGCTTGGAGAGGACAAGGCACGTGCAGCAGAGCCAGAACCTGTGTCCTGACTGGTTTGTCTAACGAGCTGTGCTGTGTAACTGGTTTCCTCATTAGGTCTTTAAAGAAACCAGCTCTTTGCTCAGGTGCCACTTCCCCGAGAAGTAGCGTGGGATGTTTTACACATGGTGACGTTTTCAGGCGTTTCCATGCCACATTGCTGCCCACAAAACAAACAAACAAACAAACAAGCGAGAAACCAAACAGCTACAAGCCTCACCAACACATCTAATATTATTTTATTTGGTAGTTTCATCAGAAATGGCCAATAGTGGGGAAACATAAGTCACTTTTTACCCTTTTCATATTCCCAGTTATTTTTCTTATCTGCAGGTGTAGGCAGAGGTGCAAGGCAATGCCTGGAAAAGCATCATTTGTCTCTTCATGGACACCCACAACTCTATTGCTGTATGAATCAAGGAATGGTATTGAGACAAGCAACTTGTTGGAGGTGAAAAATATAGAGAGGAGCTTACTACAGCCACGGGAATAAAGAAAAAAATGCGAGGTAAGAAAGGCATCCTGTTCAGTATTTCGTCTGGAGAGGTATTTTTAATAATAAGTAATAATCGCATTGTTTTAAGTTTATTCAGGACAAAAGCAATGCAGTTTCTGTAGATCTATATCTTTAAAGTGCTATTGATCCACCCCTGAAATATACCTGATTCTCGTAAGTGTAAAGTTTGTGAACTACCAATTTCAGTCAGAATGGGATTTCTCCCTGGCTCCACTGGGTCCAGTGGCAAAGCCCACACTGGCTGTTTGAGGGCAGCTTTTCTGTCATGGGCATGATTTTGACCAAAGTGACTGATGTCACCTCTTGTCACCGCAGGGGAGGAGCGTGCAGTTGTGTCAGAGCCTTCCCCTCCCTGGTTTGAGGTCCCGGCTGCTGGAAGCCCTGCCGAGGTCTGAACAGAAACCTTCCCCCCCGTCCCCCCCACGAACACACAGGATTTCCTAAACCTCCTATCTACCACCCAGGGTGAGGGATCACATTTCCACCCTTCCCTTCCCAGAGAGCATTTCAGGAGCTTTTTGAACAGCTCTTGACCTCACACATATGTACCATTACCGCAGAAATCTCCTTCACTTTTCCTCTGGTACCTCCTTCTGGGTAATCTCATACAGCACTCTAATTAGGGTAAATGAAGAATGCTGTCTTTAGAGAGCTATTATTTTCCTTCAGATATTATTGTGAGTGATTATTAGCCCAAGGTTTAGGTGAAGTGCCCTCCTTCCATGCTTTAGGGGAGCTCTGACCTTCCTGGCTGCTCCGGGACCGTCTGTGTTCCCTCGGGATGCGCCGATTGTGCCCGTGGTCACTTTGCCAGTGTGTGCCCGTCCTGGGTGCCCACGAGCACTAGCCATTCCTCAGGGTCATCGGGGCCTCCAGCCCTGCAAATACCTGATACTGCTGCAAACTCCCCTTGTGTCCAAGGGGAAAGCACCAGGAGCCCAGGCAGGTCACTGGTGTGGAGAGGCCAGTGCATTCCCCTTCCCAGGAGCAGCACTGCCACTGAGCCTCTCAAAGCCCGTGACCCCCAGGATGCTGAGGGACACTCTTCTGCCCACAGATGGAACTGGGGCACCCCAGCACTGGTTGATACATGCACCTCAAGGGCAGCACCCTGTTACCCAGCCAGTGCTCAGAGCTGGTTAACCCTCAGCCAGTGCCAAACGCTGTACCTTGCTGTAAGAGGACTACAAATCATGGGCCACAGGACCTGCTGTGGCCCCCTGACACATCTCACCTGAAGCCCACTGTTGATCCTTCCAAACAGGGTATGGCAGCGCTGTTCCGGCAGGAGGAAAATGGCACAGGACTTTCCCAGCTACATTTTTATTAATCAGAACATTTTGTAGTTTGTTCACTTTTCTCTCATTTCTCCTGCTCATGGAAGGGAATTCATTGCACATCACACAAAGTGTATGTATGTTTTGGGACAGCTGCAAAGAGGTTTTTGAGCGGTACCCGTACCCTTGTACCTTTGAAGAGTGGTTGTCTGCAGCCCAGCAGTGATGGCCTTTGAGCTCAACTTTAGTTCATAATTATCTGGAATATTATCTTGGAATGGGCTGCCCAGGAAAGGGGTGGAGGCACCATCCCTGGAGGTATGTAAAAGATGGGTTGGCACAGTGCTTAGAGACATGGTTTAGTGGTGGCTTTCATCAGAGTTGGGTTGATGGTTGGACTCGATGATCTTAAAGATCCCTTCCAACCCAGGCAGTTCTATGATTCTATCCTAAGAATTCCTACTCCCCACATTCCTTTCCCTGAGTCTGGTCACCCTTGGAAAGGGCAACAGTGTTCCTTAGTGTCTCACAGACGAATCCAGCAGTGCATGTAGGTGTTTTAAGAGCAATACCAGCCCTGCCCAGACCCCGTCCTGCAGAACGGAGCCTGGGGGTCTGTGCTCAACACTTGCCCTCCGTGCCCAGCAACATTCCCATTCCCTCTGAATGGAGTCAGAAAGTGGACACCTGAAGTTGGGAACAGCTGACATGGACAATGAAAAATATTCAGTGGAAAGAGTGAGTTTTTACCTGTCCTCACAGCTTTGGAGGTGGCTCAGATTTCCTGGTTGGAATTCATGGTCCATGACCCTCCCCTGAGCAGAAGCATTCACAGCCCCTCTCCAGAGTCAAGCAGGACCTGCACCATGAAGAGAGGAGCTGGGAAGGTCCCTGTGACGATGCTGGTGTTGGTGACAGTTCTCCGAGGGCTGGCAGCGAGTAGGACTCCTGCTCCCCCGTCCACAGCTCCATTTGCCATCGCACAAGGATCATACAGCTGAGGAGACAATTCCAGCAAGGACCAAGATGCCTGTGGTCTCTTTCTCCAGATGCATGCCATGTTTCTCCTTGCTTTCCCTCTCTGCCCAGGGAATTCTCTCCGTTCCCTGGCAGGGCTGTGCAGGAGATGGTGGGTAAGGCACCCTCTCCCGTGGAGCACAGCTCTGGGCAGAGCACCCTGCGGGGCCTCCTCCTGGAGGTGTCATTAGGATATCCTCAGGGAAAGGAGAGGGCAGGAGGTGTCATCAGGATATCCTCAGGGAGAGGAGAGGGCTGATTCCAAGTCCTCCACCTCCTGGATGAGCGCTTAACGACAAGTGCCTGTATTATCACCTCCTTATGAAGGAAAATGAAAATGGCCCCTCATCTAACCGCACCTATCTTTATCAAGAGAGACATAAAGGGCAAAATTTTCAAAAATGGGTTAGGCCTAGGTCCTCAAAGACATTTAGGCGTTTGATTTTCTTTGATTGTAGGGGGAATTAACTTCCAAAGTGCCTTTGAGGATCTGGACCTTAGAGATTTGAGATACTCAATGTCATTTATCAAATGTGGAATCAGTAGGAGCCGGGTGTCTAACGAGAACCCCACAGTCTATATGTTTCTAAATTATGTATGCGCTTTGAAAATGCTAGTCCTTTATCATGCAGGAAATCAGAATAGATGACTGATGATCCTTTCTCATCTTAACACCCCTTGTAAAGCTGGCTAAGATCATGTGAACACCGTGATGGACACATCACAGTCATGTATATGTCATGCATCCCGAGATATTATATCTATATACACTTCTGATGGACAGGCAGCTTCCTTCCAACATGGCATGTCTTATCATAGCCTGCTTTTTAATTATTTAAATTATTTCTGTATTTTCTGATGCTTAGATTTTTCAACTATATAGATTTCATTTTAAAAAGAAAATTCCCTGTGTCTTTATATTGATTGGCTATGTTCTCTACAGGTGCAGTATTTCAGAATTGATTTAGCTTAGCAGAACCACTTCTGTGAATAATGTCTCTATAGTTTATTAAAAGAAAGGGGTTGTGCTCTTTACCTTGAGTTTTAATTTCTTAAGGCTGATGTATAACTTCCTGTTCCTGGTAGGGTTTGGGTTTGGTTTTTTTGTTGGGATTTTTCTGGATCAGTAGGAATAGGAGAAACTCTTCTGGCCTTTTGATAATGCAGCTTTTAAAATAATCTCCAACTTTTAAGGGTTTTATGTTAAACGTTTGCCTTCTCTCTCACTTATGCAGTTTAGGCAGAAAGATCCCCACTGTAATTATGTGCTGAGTATTTCCGGAGAGGTGAGGGCATTTTTTTCTGTTAGATTATATTTTAGCTAAAGTGCTCTTAGCATTTCACAGTAACCTGGGAGTTTTTTGAGATCCTTTGCTCCAAACGTTGTCGATGTAACACTGATAACCTTCCCCACCTGCTCAATGGTAGCCTGGTTTTCAATGATAATTAAAGAGAATTCAGCATCTTAGAAACTCACACAGACTCCACACCTGATACCAAAAGCAAGATGATTATATCTTCGCTGTTGTACCCATATTTTATCCTTTTATCCTTCTAAGATTCTTTCCTTCTCTTTAGTGATAAGGTAGTTGGCCCCTTGAGGGCAAGGCTGGGGAAGTTCCCTGTTGTTAACACGGGCTTCACCCTCCTGGGCTCGGGTGCCTCGCAGATGGAGGGTTTATGGAGTAGAGAAATGTGAGTAAGAGGAGAATTATTGTATTTGAATGTCTCCAGGGGTATTAAAGGAGCTCAAAATCCAAAAGTTGGGAATACAGAAATAACAGAATTTATCGATAGGTATTAGTACAGATAATTAGGTAGTGCCTATAGTCCTGTGTATTGATACCAATACCACTGATGGATGCCTAGAAATTCCTTTCTTGTAAAGGGAATATTCTGACATACAATGAATTTTTTAACTAAGAGTCCTAAGAAGGGCCACAGAAATTTGAAGTTAGTGAACTGCAGAACCAGAAATGTTAGTGAACTGCAACTGGAGAACATTGTCGTGAAATCTGTTGGATTTAGGAAGAACAGGAGGAAAAGCACAGACATTGGATACAAGTTTCTTAGAATTATGGAGAAGGAAACTATAGCTCACAGAAATTATTTGGTTTTAAACATATTTGGAGGCAATTAGGATAGAAATCACTTTACTAATAAAAACAGATAAACTAAATAAAGGAGAATTAATCTTAAAACTTCATGTCTTTATAAAAGTAGGGAAAAAAAGAGTATAAGAATAGTACTATTTCTGAGCACCTCTCTTCTCAATTCCAATTAGAATTAAGCCAATAGAGGGTAACACAGTTCAGAAATCACTTAATGGAAGAAACTAAGACATCTATGTCCACGTGTTTAAATCTTTAAGCAGAATTTACTTCCCCCTAATTCCATCTTCCTCGGTAAGAATATTCTGTGCCTAAAACCTGAGCACATCAAGAGGCCTCTGGCTGTTTCCCTCTAGTGAAGGGAAAAGGGAAAAGTTGTCCCCCCCCCAGCCTGGAGGACGTTTTGCTGGGACCTGCTGTCCATTAGGCTGCCCTGGCATCATTCAGAGCAGCTCATTTACAGTATATTTTAATTACAGATCAACACAATTTGTATTTATGCAAGAAGAATGCAAGGAAGAAAAAGTATCCATACTTGTCATTTTCCAAGGCTCTGTCAGTGGTATGAAACTTTATCTTTTCCAGAATGCAAAGTTAGAGAATAAGAATGAACCCAAATTTATAAGGAATACATAGGGAAAAAAAAAAAAAAAAGAAAAAGAGTTTGTGGAAGATAATAGGAGCAAGAAAAATTAATCTATATTAGTTTTTGTGTGTCAAAGTAGTTAAGGAAATTAAAAGGGTTTAAAAATCTTTTTTGAGGAAGCAAAAATACTGGAAAGAAAATATACTTTTTTAGAAAAAGAGGGAGAAATTACTTCAGTAATGGTTAAAAATTATTGATATTCAATATCCTTTGAAAGATCTTTGTTAAGCAAAAGGCATACAAAATAAAGCTTACCTAGCTAGCGATTTATGGCATGTTCAGATACACTTTGATGAAGACCAGACAAGAGAATCCTTGGAAAAGTGGAACATTTACAAATTGTTCAGGCCAACTGGCAGGAGGGCAATTAGGAATTCATTTACTGTGCCACAGGCCATTATTCCTGATGAGACATGGAAATGTGGGTAATTACCAAAACACGATAGAGAAAACAAAACAAATTCCAAAGGAAAAAAAAGAACAGTGATTTTAGCGATTGTTTTTTGCGTATTCTCCCTGTATCCCAGGGCAGTAGTAGAAAAACATTGAGGAAGCAGCTCCCTGGGAATGAGAGTACTGAGCTACCTGGGAGCTGGTCCTCTACTTCTCTAGGCAGCTGCACTGAAGGGATGGGAGCTGGCACGTGGAAAATAAGGAGGTGATTGGAGACAGCCAACATGGCTTCACCAAAGGCAAATTGTGCCTGACACATCTGGTGGCTTTTTATGATATTGTCACAGACTTGGTGGACAAGGGCAGAGCAACTGATGTCATCTACCTGGACTTAGGCAAAGCATTTGACACTGTCTCTGGTCTCAAAATTGGAAAGTCATGGATTAAGTGGATGGACCACTTGATGGATAAGGAACTGTCTGCATGGGTGCACCCAAAGGGTTGCAGTCAACGGCTCAATGTCCAAGTGATGGCCAGTAATGAGTGGTGTTCCTCAGGGGTCAGTACTGGGACCAGTACTATTTAACATCTTTGTCAGTGACATGGACAGTGGAATATAGTGCACTCTCAGGGAGTTTGCTGACGACACCAAGCTTGGTGGCACAGTTGACATGCTGGAGGGAAGGGATGCCATCCAGAGGGACCTGGACAGGCTGGAGAGGTGGTCTCCTGCAAATCGTATGAAGTTCAGCCAAGCCAAGTAGAAGGTCCTGCACCTGGGACGTGGCAATCCCAGGCACAAATACAGGTTGGGCAGAGAATGGCTGGAGAGCAGCCCTGAGGAGAAGGACTTGGGGGTGTTGGTGGATGAGAAGCTCCACATGAGCTGTCAATGTGTGCTGTCAACCCAGAGAACCAACCCCATCCTGGGCTGCACCAAGAGAAGTGTGGCCAGCAGTCACAGGAGGTGATTCTGCCCCTCTGCTCTGCACTTGT
>BJBW01002306.1:197909-209170 GCA_004320125.1 Scolopax mira | reverse complement strand
TCTCTGCTGTGTTGTATTTCCAGCAGATGTCAGGGAAGTCAGATGTATCCTCTGGGCTACATCCTCTGGTGTATTTCAGCCATGCACCTGGGGCAGATGCTGCTGCAGGGAGGAGATCTCTGGGAAAGCAGCTGAATGCTCAGGGCAGGAGCCAGGTCTCCCCATGCTCCCAGTGTAATTAAGGAAGGGATACAGGCTTCTCCACATGGGAAGGTGTCAAAGCATCACAGTTGGTAACTTTCAGTGAACTGCCATCCCAAGGCTCAGGCACCATCTGTCAAGGCAGGGAGCCCAGGAACACCATGGACTGGACACACACTGCTGATCTTCCTTTGTGGGAAACACTGTTTCATATGGGCACATATGTTTTGACCTAACTACTGCCTTTAGTCTTGATATAACATCCCAAAAGTCTCTATGTGAGTTTGACCAGCTCATTTGCTTCAGTAGGTGCCCCACATAACACCAGGGGCTGTTTTTAAGGGTTAGTCAGAGAGCACTGGTGGCACTCAGGCAAGGCAGATGACCTACAGGCTTGTTGCTCTCTTTGGATGCAAAGTCCCCAGTTAATTTTTTTTTCTGTGTCTTTAGTGAGAAAAGGTTGAAGGAATCAGAGGGGTTGTTCAACCTGGAGAAGAGAAGACTGAGGAGGGAATGGCATCAGATTCACAAAGTGTGCAAGACCCTTGAGAGAGAAAGTGAATAAACTCTGCTCAGTGACCACTGTGGCGAGAAGACACATTAATGGGATTCTAGGGCAAACTGTTGCTGAAGTTTCACTTAGATATCAAGAAACCTTTTCTAATAGTAAGGATCATTAACCACTGAAAATGTTGCCAGGAACTATTTAGGTACAGTTAATTCTACATGGGGACAAAGAGACAGACTACACAACCTTTGAAGATTTTACTATTTTACTATTAACTCATTTGGACTAGGCATTATAGCTTTTAATATACAATAGTTCAAATGGGATATCTATTCTGTCCATTCTGGTCTTTGGCTCTATTTAACTATGGAAATGAAGAAAACTATTTCTCAGTCTGTAATTCAACAAAAAAACTGTTTTCAAAACCTCATGCTTGCACATAAACTACAGCAGCATCAAGGCTTCTCAGCCAGAGCTGGTCCTGGCTCTTGTTGAATTGCAGAAACTGTGTCAGAAACACAGAAGGGCAGAGGCTGGAGATTATATAGTGTAATCCCTCTGCTCCAGCAGGGTCTCCCAGAGCAGGCTGCTCAGGGCTGTGTCCAGACGGCTTTTGAATATCTCCAAGGATGGAGATGCCACAACCTCTCTGGGCAACCTGTGCCAGAATTCAACCACCCTCCCAGTAGAAAGGTGGGGTTTTGTGTTTAGAGTGAACACCCTGTGCTTCAGTTTGTGCCTGTTGCCTCTGATCCTGTCACCGGACACCTCTGAGACTAGTCCGGCTCCCTCTTCTTTACACATTTACACACATTGATGAGATCCCCCTGGAGCCATCTTATCTTGAGGCTTAACATTTTCAGCTGTAAGAGCCTCTCTTCATGTCTCAGATGCTCCCTTACCTTCATGTTCCTTTGCTGGCCCCAGTATGTCCCTGTCTCTCTTGTATTTGGGAGCCCAGCATTGGACACAGTACTCCAGCTATGTCTCACCAGTGCTGGAAATAGTGGCAATGAGAGAAATCATCATAAGCAATGTAAAGTGGATCTGAAATTCAAGGAGAGACTAATTTGTATGAGGCTGCTACAAGTGTTCTGCCTACTGCAGGGGATCAATCAACAAGATTTAGCTGTGATGATATCATGTTTCTAAAGATACCTTTATCCAACTGAATATGCTATCATTCACTAGCCTGAAGGAGAGTGAGATAAACTTCACTGATATTTCAGAAAACTTTCTCTTTTCTGAGAATGCAATTTAATGTTTTTAATTATTTTTTTTTATTAGTGAGCTTCCTATTTTTTTTCTGAATTCCCCAGCAGCATTATTGAAAAAAAACAACCCACAACTTAACAGACACCCATTACTTGAAAGGAAATCTTGCTTCTTACCCAATATTGGGTGAACTATACAATCAGCTATTAAACTGCAGTATCTTGCCCAAGGATATTTTATATTGTATATAATACCTCACTGCAAGAACACCTTCTTTTCCCTATACCATTAATGCACTGAGAATTTTTAAGAGTTTGTAAACCACTTACAATTGAAATGAAAAAATAAGTTGGTAAATGATGAGAGCTGGTTGCAAAAGAATACACAAGAGTTCCTAATGAAGAGTAAGAGCATCCTAAAAGCATATAGAAACTTTCAGCAAGCAAATGCTTTAGACAATCCCTTTTTAAAATTAGACAGGAATGTTTAATTTTCTTGCAAGGATTAAACATTTTTCATGCTGTCAACCCAACATGTGAGCTATAAAAATAATAGATATTCTGTCATCCTATCAGGGTATGCCCCAAAACACAAGGGTTTCAAGAAGAAAGGTACTTGGAACTAGGCCACATGTTTGGTATGATCATCCCTCGAGACCCCAGATATACTTATGAAAGAAATCCAGAAGGAATTAAAATACTATAGAACATTTTATAATTCCATTTATGCCATCTTAAAAAAAAACAACATTGTTCTGTATTACTGCTAATGCAAACTACTTCTTAACAGGAAAGCTTTATTATTTTGAGAAAAGAACATTCACCCATAAAACAAATAAAATATCTGCAGTAGGAGACTAACCAAGAATGCAGACAGTGGATTAAGCTGCTCCCTGAAGAGTGATAGTATATTTTAAATTATTTACTAGAGGCCTCTTTCTCCACCCTTCCAATCTCCTCCTGTGTCATCCTCCTTGCGTGCCCTGTGTTCCAGCTCAGGCAGCTGGGCAGAGCACACTTATAGCTCCTGCAGGGATGCTGGCAGATAAGATTGAGAAGGGACCCCAAATGGTGGCCCGTGAAAGTGCTCAGGACATGGAAGTATGTTACACTTGACCCAAAGCCCTCTAGACAGGCTTTCTTCAGGAAGCAGTTTGGCTACACCTGCCCACACCATTCCTCTGGAGATCCCATAGCTGCAGAAGGGTAATGTGTTCCCGCATCTCCAAAGATTCCCAAGCTGGCAAAGGTACCTCCTTTGGAATAACTGGACTCTACCTGATCATTCCTGGGAGCTGCAGTTTCTTTCAGCCCCTGTTTGTGCTGGCAGCTTCCTGCTGTATAAGCTTTTGTCTCTCAAGTACTGCAGCTACCACGTACGCAGCAGAGAGACTGTACCTGGCAATTTAGCACAAACGAACATAAGATTTGCATGAACACACCGACAGGGCCCTTGGGTTATCTTGCCAAAAAGCTAGGTATGCATAATATGCAACCCATGTAGTCATCCAGACTTCCTTTGTAATTAAAGGAGATTAATGTATATTTCTCAGGTATGAGCTACATAATGCATTTCAGTCATCCAGGTTAAGACGAAGTGAATAAGTTCTTAGAAGTGCCTTTTTTCCTCTTTACTTACCGTAGAAGGAGTCCAGGTGACTAAGTCAGATGCTAGAAAGTTGTCTGAGATAATTCCCACATATTCTATCTTGCTGGAGAGTTAAAAAGCTTTTGTATACAAAAAACATGGTGGCTCATTATCGTGTGCATTATTATCTCCCATATCACTGCTAATAAGGAAAAGATTTGCTTAAAAAGAACAGGAGGCGATGTTCGTTCTTTAGCATGCATTCATCCATTACCACTAATCACAATCACTAGCCCGGCAGCCATACATTTGTCTGAAACATTATTTCTTAGGCAAATGTATAATTTGTTTCTGGAAAGTCAAAATTAACCCTGAGGGAAAATACACAGCTTATGCCTCATTTGTATCCAGTGACAGCCCTCCAAAAGATGGGTCTGCATAAGCACAGTGCATTAAATGAATGGCAGAGGTCACTTTGAACAGCTACTCGTTACCCTGGGATGAAGAGGACACTGGTATTTTGCAGGTCATTTCAAACAAGTGCCAGTAGAGCCAGTCTATACTGCAGCATTTCCTTCTATGTCACAGGCAAAGTATTTTAGGAAGGTTTCTGGCAATTTTCATGTTTTATTATTGGAAATCATTTTGCCCTCTTTGGATTGTGAAGTCAGCAGCTCTAGCTATCATCCATCAAATTATATAGGTTTCAGCAAAAGCCATAAAACTCACAGTGACGTTTTTGTGTTTCAGTGCCCAACACTTCAGACTTACAGGGTAGGAGTGCATGAATTGTGGACCCAATAACAAACCCTCTCTTTATATTATCCAGCTTCCAGCTTTCAGTCCTGAAAGGGCTGTCAAAAATATAACATCATTTTACAGCTTTCTATCTAAACATCTCAGAGAGACACTACAGCATGTGGGATGGAAGTCCAATTTAATAAAGGGGTTATGGAGAAGTGAATGGGGAGAAGAACAGGAAAGAAAACTCTCTGAAGTTATTTTTAAACTTTACATGTTTCTGAGGATGTTTAAAGGTCTGGGTGTTACTGCAGGGAGATAGAGCACAAGGAAATGCTCTTCTGGCAGGATGACCGAAGGCACAGATGTTCTCTGTTCACACAAATCCACTTTTTCTTTTCAGAAACACAGAGAGGAACAGCATGCCCACCCACCAAATTCTACTGCACGAGCAGAAAGAAACATGGCTCTAAGCAAGTCTTTTCCTGTTTTTTAAAGTATTCACCCTACCCACACCTCACACTCACAAGGGGAATCGAACACTTCACTCATCCACAACCAAAAGACAAGCTATGGAAGTAAGGTTTGAGGTAAGCCTTAACATAAGGCAAATGTTTTCACAGGGAATGGTATGAAATCACAATCCTGTGCACACACAAGAAATCTACTACATATATGTCTGGCTGGTAAAATAGAAAGTCCACGTGTGAAACGCAGGTACTGCTGAGGAGATATCACGCCCAGCAAATTCCAAAAGCCATGCTCTTCTTTAGAGGGTGGAAGTAATTTGGTGATGCTACTCCTTCAAGGTATCTTCTTCCCCACATTCTTATTTTATTGTGATTGTATTCACCCTACACATGGCATTGGTATGAGCAAACCCCAAATGTGCAAGAATTATAGAAAGCCCATTCACTTTTGTTTATAATCTTTTCAAAAAGTGCCAGCTTGCCAAACTAACATGTTAAGGTGGACTTCGGGGCCCTCTAGTGGCTTGGAAGAGTTTCTCCATCACTTCCACTAGAATTGAAAGTCTCCATTAGCCCGTGTCCCTGCTTTGTTTTTCCGCCAAACCTTTCTCCTTTGAAGGAGGAGGACTAAACGGGACATTGCACATTGCCATCAATTTTCTAGTGCCAAAGGCCAATTGTGGTTTCACTGTAAATACAGAACTCAAGGGAAAAGGCATTCTCAGAACTTTATAGATAGGGAAAGGCTGTAAATTGCATGATCTGTCAAAGCTTGTGAACCAAGAGTGGGACACCAAATTGGCTTCCATCCTATTCTGTGCAGTGCAGTGACTTTTTTGCAGGATACTAATTTACAGCACACTTTTCTAGCCCTTGTCTTGTTCTATAACTCCAGTACCTGGGAAGCAGGTCAGTGGGGGATTTGAACTTCTTACTGCTCTGCATGAAGATGTCCCAGCACGTGAATAGAGCCATAAGGCTGTACTACACCCAGGAAATTAGCGCTGTCACCTCAGCCCTGGAAGGATGCTGCAGCAGGCTAGCACTGTGTCCCCTCAAATGTCACATGGCCTGAGGGCTGTCTCAGACTTTGCAAAGAGGCTGCAGCTGAACCCCCAAAACATATTCAGCAGTAAAGTAAGAGATTGCTCAAGTGTTTTCTCTTAAAAGTGCCACTCTGTTTTGCAAGAAAGTTGGATAGCTCTCTTTAAATACCTGAAACTTGTAAAACAGTAGGAAGAAGTCTTAAAAATACTTGGTGAGTCTGAGGTAGTTCCCATAGAGGCCATTTCAGTATCGCTAACCCAGAATGTTTGAAATTTGGGCTAAATGTCTTCCACTGTGTAATCTTAAGATTTCTGATAAAATCTTGACAGCATAGGAAGGGCAGTATGTGTTTCTTTTTGCCTAACTTCTGGTCTTCTACCTTCTTTATAGCTTTTTCTGTATAAAATTTTCTTTAAATCCCAGCTAGAAATCTATTTTTATGTAAAATCTGAGATTTCCACAGACCTCTCAGAGTTCCAGAGAAAAGCAGCTTCTAGGCAGGACTTCCAAAAAATCACAATTGTCAGCAGAGCAATGTACTGCTGCTGCCTTGCCTAAAAACATCTAGTGCAGATAAGCTCAGGTCATTTTTTTAATCAAGGAAAATTTCATGCCATGTTATTGTCCACTTTCAGAAGAGATTTTAGAGCACACACAAGCTGAGATATAAAAGAGAAGTGCTGCAGCTTGCTTTATGGGCTGTACCCAGGCTGCTTTCAGCAGGGAGCTGAGGGGCAGGTGCTTGAAGAGAGCCCAAAGCCCTGTTGTGGATACTGCAAAGGGGAAGGGTTAGGTATGAACACAGAAATATCTTTAGCTAACCAGTGCTGTGACTGTTCAGTAATCATTATAGACTGTTGAAACCCAAAGATTTGGTAGGCACAACTCTGTTTAAAGTTGGTGCCCTCTCTCCTTTCTTGCGTGAGCCTGATTTCATGACTTGGCAATGCTGTGAAGAGAATGCTGACTTTAGCAAGCTGCCGATAACAGCGTATCTATACAACATAACAGCATGTCAAACCAAAGATACCTCGCCCCTGGAAGCAGTCTAGTTGCATGAGCACAGTGGTTTGTTAAGTAGCCAAGAGGAGGCCAGCACTGCAGTAGGACAGCAATATTGCCTCTGGTTACACTTACCTATGCCGAGCATGGCATCATGCTGCTCCTCAACATGTGAATCAGCAGCTCAAGTCTCCCAGTGGAATAAAACAAGCATTTCTTTAAATGTATCTCCTGTTCAAAACCTAGTTTCCTTTTTCCTTGTTTTTCTTTTTACTTCTCTGTGATGATTTCACACCAATTATCACCTTTACATAGATAATAAAGCATAAGAGCTAGTCCAGGCTTGAAAGTTAAAGCAGATTTATGCTGAGTATGAATTTGCAACACCACAATAGCTTTTTCTGAATAATTTCCTATATAGATAGGCCTGCTGCCATTAGACAGTACAGGGAGCAGTCTCCAAGTCTCTCTTGAACATCACTTTAGTTAAACCAATTCAGACTACCTCTTGTGGGCACAGGAGGAAGGAATCTCCAAGTGCCCCAGCCTCTTTTCTTGAATGAGACATGGCTGAGAAAAAAGGACAGTGAAAATGCCTGAATTATTGTGTAAAGGTCTAAGGGTTGCGGTTCCCCAATGCCTTCAGCACCAATGGTGGTGGCTGTTCTCCACCTCCCACCATACTCCACTCCTCTCCTGAGCAAAACTTGAATAAAGCAGAAGATGTAACCGTACATATCTTATCTTTGGTCTGTACTTTTCCTCCCACATGCTGTCATACTGAATTATCAGTTCATCTGTAAGTCCATTTTCCCTTGTACTCTGGTAGAACATTGTTTCTAAATGGCCAAGATGAAATAAAATGTACCATGAAGAGCCCAAAAGGATTAAATTAGTGGAAAGTGGATTAAATGTGCAATATTTTCAATTTCTCTAACACTCACAGAGAAAGAAATGAGTCTGTGAGATATTTGGAAATGTTACATTAATTGACATTTCAACCTGCCTGTGACATTTTCTTTTGAAGTCATCCAGTAAATCACAACTTGCCTAGTTAGTACATGTAGCAATGTATTGTTATTGCCACAGTGCTTCAAGTACTTCATCTACAGTGTGCTGCAAGTAAAATTACTCCATCTGCTTACAATCTTATTCTGTCTTGTTTCATATTTTTTTTTAGTACCCTAGTTTCCTTAGTTTCTTAGAAAGATGCTGTGGTAATTATTCTAATTGGAGACCTACAAATGCTATGGTTTTATTTTGCACTTCTCAAAGCTGATCATGGCATTTAAAACGAAAACTATTCAAGTGCTAAATCAAAGGAAAAACTTAGTAAGTTGGATAAATGATTACCAGGTAACTGGTATATTTTCTAATAATGTGGATAATAATTTGAATTTTAATTTCAGAGCCTATTGAAATAAATTATAATTCTCCCTTTGGCTTTCTGTTTCTTTTTTTTCTTCAGGAGTCTTTCTATGTTCTATGTTTTGTTCTAGGAGTGTAGACTGGAGTAGAGAGATTACAAACATGAACGTGGGACTAAAAATATACATACAGATGGGAGGGTATTAAAAACCTTGTTGCTTATTTCAGAACAGATGGAGACTATGGTGTATTACAACTAATATTTTGGGAAAATACTAAGCTGAGCAACTCCCAAATTAAAGTGTAAGTACAACAAAGCAGGCAGTATTTTTTGTGTCAGTAGTCATTTTAGATGCAATATGTTTTAAAAAAAAAAAGGGGGGGGGGGGGGGTTGATGAAGCAGCTGAACCACATAAATAGTTCTGTTGCTTTCTCAGAGGTGCTTAAGCTTTGTCAAAATAAGGACCTTAATCACCAGTTCACTTCTTGTAATTAATAAAACAGTCTAATCTACTTTTCTCTTTCAAAACCACTGTTCCCTGACTCAGAGCTTTCCTATCAGCATTACAGGGTGATTTTAGGGCATGCAGACTGATATGATTACCTTAAGATGGAAAAAGAATCAAAAAATTATTTGGCTGAATGTCAGAAGAAACTTCCTGATAATGAACGGTTTGTTGATTACAAAATAATTCCTCATTGGAAGAAGTAGGAACAGCATCTCTTGTGACTAATTTGTTGTGAGGCTAAGAAATAAATGATGTAGTAGGTTACTGCTCCCTCTAATTTCTGTGACTCAGCAGCTGCAATTTCAAACTGAACTTGCGTGTTGAGTACTGTAGAAGTATTTGAACTGTCTAAAGATTTTATAATGAGCTCTGAAAGAAACCAAGCTATCGTAGAATGAAGACCACATATTTGTTTCAGCTTAAATTGATGTAAAAGTCCCTTTAAGCTAAGGCCAACAATTTAAGCTGTGTAAGTTATGGTGTTTGTCATTCTGGGGCAAAAGGGTCTCATGGAGGCATTGAGAATAAATAGCTCAAGTTGCCTACCTGTCTTCTTGGGAAGAGTAACTCATATTTCCAAAGTACCTAAAGCAACTGAATATAATGGGAAGAGTCTGACAAAATTAATGGACGATCTCCAGGGCTCCTTTCAAATAAAGGAACTGATGTAGTCTCTGTTTTCTTCCACTGCCTTTCCCTTCAGCCAGGTGACTCTGACCATCTGTAAGACTAAACCTTTTCTCTCCTGCCAATAACAGAACTTGGCTCGCAGCCACTACAATGTTATAAGACACAGCTCAAGGATGCACCAGCTCATGTGATTTCTTTGCTTTCTTTTCACTTGATTTTCTGCCTCTGTAAGAGAGACAGAGGTCTAGTCAATATTTTTGTAGTGATTCCAGAGTTTATCACAATATAAGCAACTGGTAGGGAATGGACTCTATCAAAACTTAGAGTATTTGACTTGTATTCAGTCAGCTCATGGAGTGATGCAAGGAGCTCAGAAAGTAGAACTGAAGCACCCCGTTCTTCTGCTGCAAAATGGGAAAGAAAGTGAGAAGACAATGACAGACATAATTCAGGATAAACACACTAAATTTGTCAGCTGCCTGGCCGTTTTTAACTGAGATAAGATAATGATGATTAAGTTATGTTATAAAGATGATTCTTCTCTCTTACAGTCTTTTGGCTAGCTTCACATTGAATATATTTCAAGTCTTGAAGTTTTTTACTACACAGACTTCAAAGGTTATGCAATTTTCTACCTTATTCTCCATTTAAAATTTTGCCTTGCACCCTGATACACTTGAAAATGGTGGAACGTTTTGTTGTAGCTAATGGGGAATTTTCTTTTCTCCCTGTGGGTAAGGCAGGACAGCCCAGCCCATGCAGGTTCACTCAGTTACCAAATCAACCAACAGGTTTTTAGAACCACAAAGGTGATCCCTGGCTCTAGCTGTGGTTCTGTGTCTGTTATTTCCAAGCAATGGGTACAGCAGTTCTGTTTTACTGTTCTGTCTCCACCAAACCATGGCTGTTACTGCAATGACTTCTGGGGACACTGAGCTGTCACCCTCCAAACTGAATACAGTATAAAGTATCTTGTTCTTCCCCAGTGGCATGGACAGCTGTCTGAGACATCTTCATTATCCAGGGCTAGCTAAAGGCTCATTCATTAATCAAATATTTTGTAAAATATATGTAATCAATTATTGTGCAACACAGCAAATTTTTCAGAAGAAATGAAGAATGCTAGTGGCAAGATGGAGGAACATAATGCAAAGGAAGGCATCTTAACAGTAACTAATCAACATATCAAATAAAAGCTAGTACATACAAGTACACCTGAAATACTGAAAACCCTTTCTGTTTTACAAATAATTTTTAGTTATAACAAATGTGCCTTGGTTATTTAATGGGTTGCCATTATTAGCATTATTCTTTCAAAAAAAGTGTGCTTGAAAATAATGAATATACTTGGTTGGTAGCTTTTTCTCTATGACTGATTTTGAAGTGCCAGTATTGATAGTTCAGGTTAGTCATATACTGGAAATATCTTTAACATTTAATAAACTTCAACCTGAGCAATAATCTAAAAATGTTCAAAAAATAAAATATATGTCTCAAAGGAAATTCAGTACTGTTCCCTATAGAATTCTTGCGGAAAAACTGGCTGCACATGACCTGGATGAGCATACGATCTGCTGGACCAAGCACTGACTGGCTGGTCCTCAATGGATTTAAATCCAGCTGGCGGCTGGTCATAAGTGGTATGTCTCAGGACTCATGTTGGGACCATTTCTGTTTAACATCTTTATTGATGATCTAGATAAGGACATAGGGTGTACCATCAGCAGATGGTACCAGATGATGACACCAAGTTACACAGGAGTGTTGATTCACATGAGGATAGGGAAGATCTACAGAGAGACTTAGATAGATTGGATCCTTGGGCCAACATTAATGGTATGAGCTGCAACAAGGCCAAGTGCCAGTTCCTGCACTTGGGCCACAATACCCCCATGCACCAGTACAGGCTTGGGGAAGTGTGGCTGGAAAGCTGCCTGGCAGAAAAAGACCTGGGGGTCCTAATTGACAAGCGGCTGAATATGAGCCAGCAGCCGCTTGGCCCAAGTGGCCAAGAAAGCCAATGGCATCCTGGCTTGTATTAG
>BJBW01002306.1:166809-197789 GCA_004320125.1 Scolopax mira | reverse complement strand
GGGACTGTTTAGTTTGAGGAAGGGGAGGCTGAGGGGAGACCTCATCACAGAAAGAGTGATTGGGCATAGGGCATAGGCTGCCCAGGGAGGTGACTGAGTCACCATCCCTGGACGTGCTTAAGAGTCGTTTAGATGTGATGTTGGGGGATATGATGTAGGGGAGAACTTTGTAGAGGAGGGTAGATGGCTGGACTCAATGATCCCAAGGGTGTTTTCCAACTGAAATTATTCTATGATTCTTCTATGATTCCATGAAATACTTTCTTTTTATTCTGATTTCCATACAACTATTTTCTAGCAGGTGGAATACAACTCAAATAAATTTACAAAGGCCAGACTTTCACTTGTTACCTTTCAATTTCCATCCTCTGTGTCTTATGATTTGCAAATCTCAAAAGCATTTTACAAACTGTTTTGAAGGTTGTTACTAGCAGTTCAATGTAAAAATTAAACATTTTAATTTTAATTTCTAAGAAAAATTCTGAGTCTTCCTCTCCACTGGCTTGAAATTAAAACAAATCCAAGGCTGCAGATAACAGTCAGTCCATGAAGAGGGACTATTGACACATTTTCTGAGCTTCATAGTAGGACCCAATCCCATATTATCAATGTGGGCTACTATATCTAAACTCAGGTGAGTTCCTTGCCAAATGGAGCTTTCAGAGCAGAACTGGAAGGACAGATTTTCATACTGTCCAAGGCTACTGCAAGGCTGAGCGATACAAGTCTGCATGTTTCCAAAGGAAACAAAAAAAGAAAAATGTAGCTTACCCATTCCCATTTCAATAAGGAGCTTGATGACTTCCTTGAGTATTGCTGTGTGTATTTTTCTACATATCTACTTAATAAGAACATAAATACATGGATTCCCATTTGTTGGGAGGGATATTTATGCCACATACAGCAGCTGCTTTTGCTTCTGCTTCTTGCTCTCACCAGCTCTTCTAGCTGTTCTTTGTCAGGATCTTGCTGAAGGGACCTACCTTAGATTTTAAAATAGCTTACCGTCTAATTAGTACTGCCTTTTGTAAATCAAGATCTTTCTGAAGGTGTTATGTCGGTGTCACTTTATTTTCCATCCATAACCACATTCTTCTATTCCTTCCAGGAAGAAATCATGACTATGACCCATCATAATATTTTGTGCAGTGTACTTATCCTGACTTTTTTCTGTGCAGGGACTTCCCATTACCCAAGAAAGTATTTGAACTAAAAAGTACCAAGGGGGAGCATACCACAGCTACTTTTTTATTAATACAAAGTCTGCAAGCCACTGCCATCAGCTCTGCAACCAAGTATATTTACTATAGTACACGTCAACCAAAATTGGTTTCTATATATTACTACCAAACAAATTAAAAGTCTCAGCAGTATTTCTGAAAGATTCTTGTCCTTCTAGATAGTTCAGACTTCTCCAAAATGGCCCATTTTCTGCTGTTGACACTGTCACTTGCTGTTCCAGCCTTTCTCACTACCATTTAATTACCCCTCTCAAAAGCCCAGTAAAACTAACAAGGCATCATTTTGCATAAAAAACACGAAGAGTAGATGAACTGCCTGCATAGAACTGAAATTTTCCCTGTCACATTACAGTATATCTTTCCCCAAATGGCACTTCCACCTTCTGTCTCTCCCGTCTTGCTTCTTAGTGAGTTTTTGGCATGACGGAAATAGCTTCATACAACAAATCACAGGTATTTAGCATCCCTTCCCATTCACAGGCTCAGTTCTACTATTTGGGAAGCCAGTCTCCTCTTCCAGTCACTACTGCAGTGAGGGTAAGAAAATTAAGTTCTGCAGCTGATGGAAATGGTTGTTTGCCCTTTTGAGTACAAAGAGACAAATCAAGAGTTTCTCCCCAGTTTTCCTTTCCCTGTGGAGTTTCACATCTGAGACTTTTCTCAAAGCCAAATTTTCACAAAGCAATGTTCTTTTCTTCTTTCTTGTCATTTGATCTTTCTTTATTTAAATCAGAAATGACCATCTGATCAAAATTACTTGAAGTCCTTAGTGGTCTGTTTGGCTGAGCATGCTGCCAGCATAGCTATTGAAACTCCAGGGACTTTAAATTAACTGATGACAAAGGCTTCAGACAGTGACTGGCTGCACTGCGACTCTGGGCTCCATGTAACAGTAGTTTGTCTCTTCCCAATAACCAATAAATAGTACCCAGGTGGTAACTATCTGAAACAATAGTCCATAATCCTATCATATTTAAATGAATAAAGGGCATGGGAGTTATTATAGAATGCTAAAATATTCTTAGGTATACTCTTATGCTAGAGTGAAACAAACCTCAGACAGAGAGATGATTTGGCCCCTCTACCCTGCTCTTGTGAGACCCCACCTGGAGTACTGTGTCCAGCTCTGGGGCCCCCAACATAAGAATTTCACTGAATTGACTGAAGCAGGATTGCCCAGAGCATGTTAGAGCATGTTACTCAGGACTGCATCCAGGTGGGTCTTGAAAATCTCCAAAGAAGGGGACGCCACTGGGCAGCCTGTTCCCGGCCTCTGTCACCCTCACCATGAAGCAGTTTTTCCTCATATTGAATGGAACCTCCTGTGTTCCAATTTGTGCCCGTTGCCCCTCATCCTCTCACTGACAACCACTGAGAAGAGTTTGGCTCCCTCCTCCTTCAACCCACCCTTGAGATATTTAGAAGTATTGATAAGGTCTCCCCTCAGCCATCTTTTCTCCAGGCTAGAGTGTCCCAGCTCTCTCAGCCTTTCCTCATAAGGGAGATAGATGCTCCAATCCTTGAATCATCTTCATTACCCTTCTTTGGACTCTCTCCAGTAGCTCCTTGTACCTCTTGAACTGGGGAGCCCAGAACTGGATGCAGTATTCCAGTTGTGCCCTCACCAGTGCTGAGTAGAGGGTGAGAATGACTTCCCTCGACCTACCAGCCACACTCTTCCCTATGCAGCCTAGGATTCTGTTGGCCTTCCTGGCCACAAGAGCACACTGCTTGCTTATTGTCATTTTACTGTCTACCATGACCCCCAGATCTTTCTCTTTGGAAATTGTCTCCAACACGTCCACGCCTTACCTGACATTCTTCTTCCCAAGTTGCAGTACCCTACACTTTTCCCTGTTGATCCTCATGAGATTCTTGCTTGACCAGCTCTCCAGCCTGTCCAGGTCTCTCTGGATGGCAGCATGGACTTTCTGGGTGTAAGCTACCCCTCCCAGTTTAGTATCAACAGCAAACTTGCTGAGGATACACTATGTCCCCTCATCCAAAAGGACATGGACCTGTTGGAGCGAGCTCAGAGGAGGGCCATGAAGATGATCTGAGGGCTGGAGCACCTCTCCTGTGAGGATAGGCTGAGGGGGCTGGGAGTGTTCAGTCTGAAGAAGAGAAGGCTCTGGGGAGACCTTATAGCAGCCTTCCAGTATAAGGGGGACCTACAGGAAAGGTGGGGAGGAAACCTTTATCAGGCAGTGTAGTGATAGGATGAGGGGTAATGGTTTGAAACTGAAAGAGGGGAAATTTAGATTAGATATTAGGAAGAAATTCTTTATTGTGAGGGTGGTAGGAAGTTGTGGATGTTCAATCCCTGGAGGTGTTCAAGGCCAGATTGTGTGGGACTGGTCTAGTGGAAGGCCACCCCACTTATGGCAGCAGGGTTGAAACCTGATGATCTTTATGGTCCCTTCCAACCCAAACCATTCTGATTCCATATAAGTGTCACCCATGCCCCGAAATGCTTTTTTTCCACTTTCTCAACTCCTCTAACTGCATGTGATGGTTATGCCTCAATTCAGTCTTCCTTCCTGGACGTTTTAACCTTCTACAGACTGATCAGTTGAATCCCTTGGCTGGGATGAGGTTTCTGTCCCACGACTTCTCAGGGGGGAGGTGATGAGCTGCACCCTCAGGCTTTGCAGAGAAGTGGTATTTCCCTTTGCAGTGTTGCCTCCAACAGTCTATGGATCAGTGCTTTATGAGGTGATTGCCATGCCCCTGTCAGCCCACCTGTGCTCCCCAAAGGGATTTGTGAACTCATGAGAATCAGAAATATTTGTAGAACAGAAAGAACATATATCTTCCAGGAGCCCTTGAGGTTTCACTGATCCGTCTGTGACCTGCTTTCTCACTGAAGGCACTCTGAAGCACCATTCAGGTTCCACTTTTTTTAGATTCCCTGATATTTGTCTAAAAATAGATAGTTTTGTTCTCATAGCCTCACAAAAGACCAAGGTAACAGTGAAAGCAGTAAGACCTAAGGTGGTCAGCAACAGATGTATCTATACATTTGTTCTAATAGCAGTTCTCCTGTGAAGTCCAAAAGTTGTCCACACCTTGAGCCAGTCAGCTCCTGGAGAATCAAGAACAAAGTCTAGGAATAAATGTTAATTAATAATCACTGAGCAGAGGGTAATGGACTATCTTCTACTAATAGATTACTAAAATCAACTAGCAGAAAAACTAGCTCATGTTTGTGTTCTGGACTTCTCTGAGGCATCTTTCCATTGAAATTATGAAATATCTAAAATTGTGGTTTTTATATACCACTAGATGGCAAACTAGCAGTGTGATACACATCAAACTTCCTATCACGGAAATCTTTGATTGGGCATAATTGTAAAAAACACAGGCTATCTGTATGCAAATAAACAGAGGCTTAATGTGGTGCATGCTGATAGAGAACAAAGAATACTTCAGCTTTCATGTTTCAAATTAATTTGTGGTGTTTTAAGGCTGGACAATACAGATCTTGTTGAAATCACAAGAGATTTCTAGGGCAAACATTTCACATGGCCTTTGCTTTCCCTTTTGATATCCCATGGCCATACACCTACAACTCCCTCGCCTGGGGCTGAATGCCAGAAAACGCTGTAGTGGCTTCACCTGGAGATAAGTGTGGGAGTTTGAACAAGACTATCACAAGGGGCTGTAACTAGACTGAGATGTGTAGAAGTGCTCAAGGAGTGCCATCAGGCTCTTTCCATCATCTACATTTTGCAGGGGTCTCATCATTAATATAAACTCAACTGCTGCTGTCGCTTCCTGGGACAGGGGCAGAGCAATTAGAAAGAGTCCACTACAAAGAGGGGAAAGGCATCAAAAAGTCTCCCAAGAGCTCCTGGTCATATTCTCCATTGCTTAAATGAAGTCACCTAGGGGTGTAATTGCTAACAGTTGGGTTTCCAGCTCTGAAAATCATTAAGCTACAGAATCAGTACTGGAAATGCAGAATTCTCCATAGCCCAACTGAAATGTATGGAAAATTGGGAAGAGTGAATGTGCTTATTTAAGCCAAAATGTAATCACATAGTGACTTGAGTCCCAAACAGAAGTGTACACTGGGAAAGAAGAAAGTCACTTGGCTTGTTTGTACATATTTAGTTCCTGCATTTGGTTTATATCCGGAGAAGATGATGATGGAATCAGGTATTTCCTTGGACACGAGTGAGGATCTGCAAACTATGGAGAGAGAAGCTTTTTTCTGCTGTGCACCAGTGAGAGTTAAAACCCAGAGAACACTCCTCTTGTCACAGTCCCTCAGCCTGCTTTTTCCATAACCAGCAGGCCCAAATGCTTCCTGAGCTCTCTGAGGGTCATAGCCATGAATAAATTCCTTCTGGATTCTCTGCCTGATGCCATTTCACAAACACAACAGTTAATCCCTGAATATTATTTTAGTTAAAAGCTCCCACATGAACTCCAGTGCTCACATGTACCAGAATCTGTCCAGGCTTCTATACAGTACTGTTTATAGGGACTGATTTCCATTAGTTCAGCTGTCAGCAAACACACATTGAATCAAGATGTCCTTTTGCAGAATGGGGTTTCAGCAGGCTTCCTGTTCATTCTGGACAAATGAGTTGTACCCCCAGCAGTCAGAAATTGCCCAATGGCTCTCTTCATAACAGCAAAATCACAGAAGACTGTATTATTGTTGTTGATATTATTATTATTATTATTAGTCTTGGAAGTACTCACTTCTGTTTTCTTTTTATTCACAACTGGAGGATCCAGGCAGAAACAATAGACATGTACACAAGTTCTGAGGTATGCACTTATTTTTAATGTACTGCAGTGCTTGGACTGCAAGAAAACTGCTCATAACTAACACACCACATTTGCTTGTGATGCATTTTTTCTGATTAGCCTTTGTATTTAAGTCTTAATTCATCAAGACTAAGTCTTACACTGCAGAATAAATGCTCTTTTTATGAACTAGGTGCTCAATTATGTTTGATAGGTACCTAAAGAGGTTGAGCTAGGCAGGTAGTTGGGCCGAAGGCTGTTGGGAACAGCTTCCACTGCCTGTTTTACCTGAGCCTGAGCTCTGGAAAACTGAAAGGACTGGCAGTACATGGGTTGATGGGCAGAGTTTCGGGACATAATGCCATGGTCCACCTCAGCTTCCAGCCAACAGAAAGTAGTTGCAGAAATCTTTGCTTTCTCCATTTTATACTCACTCAGCACCCCATTTTGCTCCTGGCCCTTTCTTTTTGGTAACAGAAACACCTTAGGCTCCCATTCTTCACACTTGAGGCAGTAAAATCATTGTTTTGCATATTTTTCAGAGAGCACTTGAGCTGACTCAACTTGTCATATACAAGCAAATAGCAGACTGCATTTCTGGAAGCAGTGTGATTATAACAGCTTTAAAAGACAGGACAGTCTGTAGCAGAGGGTTTTCCCTGGTAATTACATTAACCTTTAGTTGAATGTTACTCAACCCATCGTGTGGTTGCCTACCAAAGTATGCCTCCATAGGATTGCAACCCTGTCTTGGTCAATGGAAAATTCCACATCCTTGCATAAATCCTACAAATGCCTTGCTTTGGTTGAGTGCCACCCTGCGCTGTGCCTGGTAAGGTTTTGCAAACAATGGCCTTGCTGGCTGGAGGGAATCCAGCCCCGCTAATAACGTTTTCAGTCATTCTTTTCCTGTGTAATGAATGAAGAATGAAAAATGCAGCTATTCACAGAAGCAGTTTTGTCAGATAGTAATGACCTGAGTACTAATGTAACAGAGTTCAACACACAATATGTTCTATGTATTGTTATTTTCCTTAGGGTTTGTTTGTCTTTGTGTTTTTCAAACACAGAACCATATCTGGGGTCCAACAGAGCTCTAGAAAGATACAGAGAAAATAGGGGCCATGATCATAGCAGAAAACAATTAAGCTGGCTAAATATGCAAACATTCCTCATAAAAATCCAATGAAGAGATTAGCTGTACAAATACACAAAAGTTCATGAGAGGTGGTCTGGCACCACAGAATCTTTGCTCATTTAATCTGATTAAGTTAATTCCATATAACTGTAGTCTTCAATGCAGTAAAATTACTGCTGTAACCCAGTTTAATTCAAATACTAGTGAAAACTTCATGTGTGCAGTTATGACAACAGAATAAGACTTTAGGATAAACTGAGTGAATAAGGCATGAGAAAAAATTTTTTTATTAAAAATAAATTGCTAAGAAATAAAACATTGCCCAGTTTTGCCTAGTTTTGTTTCTGAATTCTTAAAATTATACTTCTGATGCAGGTCTGTGAGTAACAGAATGAAATATCAGCTGAAATAGCCCTGTAAGCTGCTGAGAGTAAAAATAATCACTGGGGACTCAGGCCACCAAGTTTTCAGAACATTCTCTGATTTATCTTGGTCTCAGTTCCCTACCAGCTAAATGGGCATATATCTTCCTTTTCCCCAGCTTGCTTTTGTGTTCAGACCAAAAATGATCTTTGGGGCAGCAGGTTAGTCTGCTGTAGATGTCTGGGTTGGGGTCTTGGCAGGACTTCTAGGTGCCACTATATCCCTGTGATAGATAGCTGTATCAAAATGAAAAGTGATTTTTTCCATAATGTCTCCATATATTCATACCAGCATCATTCTGATGCTGTTTTCTCTTTCTTTTACAAATGCACACTTTTGTGATGTTTGGGTATGTAACACAGTCCTGCTTCAAACACAGGTGGCACAGTCTGGGCACCAGAGATGAATATATGGGTTCAAATGCTGGCAAGGCAGAGAGGATGAGCAGCTGCCCAGCAAATCAGGGTTTCCTCTGAAAACTAGTATGCAGAAACTGTGCAAAGCAGTGTAACTGGTCACTTACCTGCTTCATTTCTCAGCATAGCCAAAGGACTTTTGTCACATAGTCACTTGGTCCTTGAATACAAGCACCACTTTCAATGAATGGATTTCAGTAGCAACAATATTCCTTCTCCATTAATTTTTGTTTCTCCACTGATTCATTCCTTGGCATACCATCAACTTTTTCTCTAGCTGAACAGATAACATTTATTATTTTTCACTCTTTCAGGAACTTTCTTCATCTATTTTTTACCCTTTAATGTGAAGGCCTCCTGGATGAGTTTGCATTATAAATCATTCCTATTTTCTCCATTCAATACTTAGCATCTTTCAAAGTGACAGAAATATGGTAATGAAGGGAGTACTATCTCCATTTCCCATAGCAAGGTATGCTGAAGTTAAAGACAATCTGATAACTTCTGAGTGGAAATTATACCACCTATTATCAGACCTTGAAGTTAGTTAGAGGTCTAAATTCATGTCACACTGGGGTGAACAGGGAACTTCTGGAAGATGACTCTCCAGTATTGAACCTCTACACTAAGATTAGATGAACTACTCCTAGAAGTACTTATTCATGTTTTAATGACTATTAAAGGAAGCTGGATGAGAACCTCACCTTCCAACCATCTTCATCATTGACGTCCCAAGTTGATTACCATGAATCCCACGCTGAATGTTCTATCTTCCTTTAGGAAGGAAGAAACTTTAGGAATCCACCTACTCCTGGGGTGTGGGAAGACTTAAAATACAATAAGAAAGTCTCAGGTTATTCAGCAGCTTTTCAAAATATTTTTCTTATTAACAACTCAAAAACTCATAGTCTTCTGCTGCAAAGAGTCTTCTGAGCTCTTGTGCAGAGCTCGACACTTGAAAGCTGCAGTTGGTTGTTCTCATTCCTCCTTTGTATTTATGCTCCTTGAGATGGAAAGGACCTCATACTGCCTCACTTTCTGAAACAAAAAAGGCTGTTTTGTGCTATGACGACTACATGGCACAGGAGTGGAAAGCTGTGGGAGTTTCCCATGCTGTAGTATGTCTGGATCATAGGATGACAGATTCCATCTGGACAACTTCTTATGTCCTGCCTTTATGCAAACTCTTTTCTTCACCAGATTGGATATGCACAAGGGTGTTCTCTGAGGTTTATTTTTGCTCCAGAGGAAACTGCTTCCAGAGTCAACAAAAGGAGGTAGACTTCTACAGAGACCAGCTGAAAATGTCTAAACTACAGTCCCTTCTGGGGCCCTGCCCCAGAATTGGGCTTGCCCAGACCATGGATGGAGGGTAAAGAGATTGGTGGAAAAAGGTCTTTGAAACAGGAGTAGGCTTTGTTCAATTTATAAGCATTGTGTCTACCAAAGCAGAGCCCCAGACCTCTGTAGATCTGAACTCAGCTGTTTTCTACCACAAAAGAGCAGCAGACTAGTCACCCAGAGCTGCAAGTAGAACCAGTATGAGCAGTAACTTCTTCCCTAAATCTTCCATCACTAAAGAAATGGAATCTACCATGGTACCACTGAGGACCTCTTCTTGCATTTGCAGGAGGCTGAACAATTTTGGAAAGGTTCTGTTGAATGTTGTGTATTTATCACTACTGTACTTAATCAGATCTTTTTTTAAAGTTAAAAAGACCCCAAATAAGATCAGATAAGATAGATAGATTAAGTACCTTTCTTTCTCATTAATGATGTCTTAGAAGAAGAACAAACCTGAATCCACAGGACTTATATTACAATCTGAAAACTTCCAAAGCAAATATAAATTTGGGGTGTGGCTGAGCTTCCAGAGGACATCTGGCTGCCCCTAATTATACATTTAATGTTCTTACAAAATTCAGTAGAATGGTTCATCTTCAGACTCTATCTTTTTATGAAAATGTTAAATCTTTACCCAAAGCTACATCACAGAAAGCCTTCAAAAGACCGTGATGTTTGCAGAATTTCGATGCAGTACTTTAGGATGCACACTGTTATATCAACACTCACTGCAAGGCTGGAACTGTGATGTTGTGGTATCTTTTTCCATCTCTACAAAAGTTTTACTGTGGCTAGGAAGAACAGTGGACTTCATGGATTATGTATACAACCATGCATAAATAACATCTAGGCTAGAAAAGGGTAACCATAGGGTAAATTTGGTTTTGACAGGACAACAGGAATATTCATTTCAGATAACCATAGTTGATAATAATGCTTCACATAAGGTTCATATAAGGCTTTTTCTATCTTTCTCTTCATATTTTCTAGAAGCAAGAAAATACCACATTCTAAGTCTCCTAACACTTCCTGGGGTAAATGGAGTTCTAACATAAATGCCTAGTTCCTTTTCATGCTCAAGTTTTGTTTTTCTTTATACTTCAAAATAATGTGGAAGGAGTTCCACGACACCACAGCTTCACCTAAAGCTGTTTACATTAAAAAAGCCTTTTTGTCAGTTCATCACTCAGGAATTTTTCATCCCAATCATGAATTAAATGTCATTATTCCACTTAACAGCCATAAGGATGCAAATTTCATTTTCTCTAATGATGAGTTTTACCTCTGGTCAAAAAAATTAAAAACTTTTTCCTCTGGTTGTTCAAGCCATACCAGGGAGCAATAAAATTTTATAGCCTTGTTTAAAATACAGCATCACTACTCTCTCTGATTTATCTTCAAAATCTAATCACCATCTGATATGACTACAAAAGACAGAGTAAAAGTATTTTTAAAATTTTTTCCAAACTTTTGAGCAGATCAGCATTAGGTGATAAATTTGCTTGTGTTGCCAAAATACTGACCTTCACTGCTCAAATAGATGCTTTGAAATAGATCATGGGAACTTTTAATGCCTGTGGAAAGAAATGTTTGTTTGATTGTCAGTGACTCTTTTGGTCACTTTTTGTTTGGTGCTGCATTGTCCATGTGCAAACATACCTGACTTTGCATTTGAATAAGAGCCCGCTCAGATGGCTCTGTGTCTTCTCCTTGTTCAGCTCCAAGGTTTGAGCCCTCAACTCAGTCCTGGAGCTCATTGAAGTTTCAGTGCCAAAGCTGCCTGGCTGCCTTGGAGCAAGAGGAAACCAAAACCACAGTTGCCTGTGTCTGCTCACGCAAATGTAGCTGTGACCTCATCTGCAGCAAGGCTTCCAAAGAGAAAATCATATGGCAAATATATTTATCAAAAAGTGTAAAAAATAAATCTGTAAAAAGCAAAACTTGAGTCATATTTTTTTCACCTATGACATTTCTTATTTGTCATTATTATCTTCAATGTTTACTAAAACAAAAGTTTAAATTTGAATACACCTAGTTAAATATTTAATATTGGTATCTAACACTGTTAGTGAAAAAATATTATTAAGTTTTTCTTTATTTTGGAAGATTTTTTTACAGTTTTAAGAAAGAAAAATAATTATTTTTTCAAGAGAAGAAAATCATAATTGTGGTGATCATCATTAAAGGAACAATTAAAATACAGAAACCATAGCAAAAAAATGAGTAGAGGTCAATTTATTCATACATCAACTTATGTTCAACTAAGGGAACGTCCTAGATACCACTGACTAAGGAATTAGTTAAAATAGTGATTTTCCTGTTTCATACTGAACCTTATTTACAGTCCAGACCTTGCTAGGAAATGCACAAGTTCTCCTAATTTTGTCTACTTTTGCTACCAGTCACATGTTTATATGTGTGGCCATTTTTGACACACTTCCTGATCGTCTGCAAAAGTAGGAAGGAGTTGTTAGGACCTCAGAAGCAGCAGACCAAAAAATGTGGCCATGGGAAGAAGGGCTGCAGAGCTTCTGTGTACACTCCCAGTGTTGGAAACACCACCAGTGCAGCTGACAAGTTGTAGCTGCCCACAAAAGCACATGCTAAATGGATCCTTATCTCTCCACTCTACCATGAACAATTATTTGTTTTCTCTTTATCTGCATTTTCATCTCCAACCTAGGACCTATTCAGCTCTTTTACAAAGACAATCCTTGGATAGGATTCAGATTCTAGCTTCTCTTTTTTTTTTTTTCCTATATACAAAGCCTTTTTATAATTGTGAAGGCATTACACAAGATTCCTTTTTTTGTAAATTTTTACTTGGGTCAGATCTCTGCATTGTATAGTTAGGCAGCATCGGCACTTCAGGCAAACTCTGAGAGTACAACTCCCTAGCACCCAAAAACAAAACCAGGATGTTGCCATCACATATGGAGGATCAGACCACAATTATACCTTAGGCCTGGAACGCATACACCAGCTGAATTAGAAATAGCTTTAGAAAGATAATGAACCTTGGCCTGGATCTGCTAAGTAAAGATGTGCAGTCCCAGGCAAAAGAAGGTAAGCACAGATTGACCATTTCTAGATTGGATCATGCAAAGTTTGCACATTTTCACTTCCCATCTCTGTATAATGGGAAACTGAATTCAGTCCATCATATGCCATAATCTACATTCCAGTTTGGGGTTTGGTATAGAATGGACAAGTAAGCATCTGCATTGAATTTACTTGACCTAGCTGCATTTTGTCTTTTGAGACAGAAACTCTCAGAAACCTGAGTATAGCAAGGGGTACAAAAAGGCCTAAAATGCACGATTATAACAATGATGTGTCCAAACAATAGGCCCCATCCCTGTTCATGTGCCCTGCTGCATGTTGCAGTGGCAGCAGCAGGAAAGGAAAACATCATAAAATCCCCAAAAATACCTCTGTGCCCCAGTGTGACCCCCAAGTATGGGGCAGCTGTTCTCATTCTCAGCATGCAACACTAGCCTAACAGCCAACGTGTCAGTGAGGTGTAGCACTCATTAATAATAATAAATAAACTTATTGAAACATGAATATTTTTACTTTTGGAGGGCAGGAAACCATATATTTAATGATCACATGAAAGAGCACTCTGCTGCTTTTTTGTCTTTTTTTTTAAAGCAACAGTTTGTCTAACGACTTTGCACAAGTATAGATTAGGTTATTTATATTCCTGAGTATATTCCTGTTCCTTTGTTAGTTCACTTCTTTATTAAATGGTATAAAGATGTCTCAGAAGCATGAAGTCCAAAAGACATTGATAGATTATGAAAAACAACAGTTCCACAAACTGAGTTTTCAGTTCATATAAACTCCAATACTATAATTTTAGCAATTTAAATTAAAAGATATTTTGAAAAAATGACAATTCCTTTGCTGTCATTCAGCTCCTCACACTAGGTGATAGCATGTCTTTTCATGCATTTTTTAAATTAAGGCCACAAGCAACTGTTGGATGTACAGAAAATAGCAATTTATCTTTGATGAAAGCCATGTTTCACAGAAACTATCCAATTGTGGTGGTATCCAGCAGTTCCTATGTCAGATTAATCCCAATAATTATCAACAATATAAATATGTGTCTATCGTTGAAAGTTCTTCCTGGATACAGGTAGGAAGTTTTTCCCTACGAAGGCAGAATTGGAGCAAGTTGCCCAGGGTAGTTGTGTTCTCCATCCTTGCAGGTTTTCAAGACCTGACTGGATAAATCCCTGAGAAACCTGGTCTGAGCTCAGAGGTGATGCTGCCCTGAATAGGACATTGGACTAGTGACCTCCTGAGGACTTTTTCAGTCTCAATTATCCTGTGGTTTTATGGCACTACAGTCCTAACATTAATATGCCTCTCTCCAGTTTCCAGACACTACTTTTAATTAGGCCATTGTGGGCTACCAGGCTTAGCTCTGCTGAATTTTATCTCCTTGAAATGCTACTCCCTGGTCACCAAGGATCCAGAAAGCAAGATGTGACAGGACACTTAGTCTCCCTGTTGTGAGACTGAGGCATGAGGCTCTGGCAAATCCAGGCTCCAAGGAATTTCCTACTCCTGGCTGTGCAGCAAGAAATCTCCAGGCTCCCAAGCTGCCTGTTGGTGGGCCTTGGGAAAAGCTCTCATCTGCACCACAGAACAGCCCAGAGACACAGACTTTCTTTGTTCCCTGACAGGCAGAGTAGCAGAGAAACTTTTGACTAAAAAAAACACACCACAATATCCAGGTTGCCCCTGTGCCCTACTGGAAGCTACTAATTGCAAAAATATTTGATTACATTTTTTTATTATTAAAGAACACCAGATATCAAAGCTAACTCAAACACAGAATTCAGAATGAGGAACTCTTTAAGACATGATGTGCTTTCCTATTGAAATAGAAATGGTGAGTACATTTTGAAACTGAGATAGAGGAGTTGTTCCCCACGTAGACTAAAATAATATATATTTCAGTTCCTTTTGTTAAGAATTATAACAGAATTCAAAATAAAAGTTTTTTTTCAATTATGAAGCTAGAAAAAGTCATAGTAGGAAAAGGCAAAAAAAACCATGGGAAAAGTTAATATGTTCTCTTTTTATCTGTAACAGACAGTCTTTGCTCTTTTGGAGACAGCAATTAGTCAAGTAAATTAAATCTAGTGTTTAATAAGATTTTTAAGAAGTCAAGAAAGCTGGAAAGAGATAAATAAGTCTAGACAGAATATCCCTGTTTAATGTGGTTATTCATGCCACCTATGAAGGATGTGACATGTGGTGACCAAGCTCTGTAATCATTTTAGCATGGTACAGAGTACCATTTGAATGAAAGAACTCAGTTGTTTGAACTTTGGGATGTATAATAGTCCCTCTCATATTGGTAGTGTGTTTAATGAGCTGAAATTAGTTTGAAGAGAGAAATTGTCCCAGTTCCCATATTTTTTCTACAGATTCTTTTTAAGCTTGGACATTTTCCCAAGATATTCAGGAAACTCTACTCAGGAAAAGGGAGAAAAGTCTGATTACGCTTAAAATACATACTGTAGTCAATGCTTTGCACTACTTTGATTGCTATTGTGTTAACTTCTGCATTTCCTGCTGACAGTTCACTGGAGCATTCCATGCAGCCATTACAAGGCACAGATTTTCTGTATAAAGTTTTACATTTCAGTCATGGAGAAGCAAGAAGCAGAAGCTGCCATACATCACCCAGGATGAAATCAAAAGTTCCACAGAGACAGGAAGCCCATATACCTTTGCTGGAAGGTATGGATCAATATCCAATCAGGAAAACCCCTGTGTTAGGTAAATATGAATCAGAATTTATTCGTCTACTTCTTCCCACCCCATTTCAGTGGTTTGATCCATCATTTCAAAGGAAGCACCATCATTATTTTGCAAATTTTGTGAGATTTTAGGCTCAAGATCATAGTCCCAGATGATAACACAGTGCTTACCTGACTGGATTTTTCAAAAAGCAATGAATGTCTCTTAGACTGAAATGACAATTCTTCCTGTTTTTCTTGTAGGTTTACAAGAGGAATCTCACAATATGACATGAAAAAGGTTTGAGGGAAAAGAGCTGGAAATACGGCTGTCATATGCGGACAAGGCTCTGCCTAGTCTTTCATCCCCTCTTCAAGTGCTTTACAGGTTACAACAGGCAAACTGGATGTCATATAGAAAATGCTGATTCACCTCAAACCAGACAGAAAATACTTCCCTTTTTGCCTTGAACCAGTGAGTTACCATGGGCATCCCTGAAGAGCTTTGTGCTTCATGCAGTGCTACAATATGCACTGCAATGCAATGCAAATAGCAAATGGTAACAGAAGAAAGGGCAGGTATACTGTGGTCATGCCATCCAGCCATCAAACCCTACCCACCCCTCCCCCCAAAAACCCTCAACCAACCACAAAATCAATAGTTAGGTAAAATTAAAAGATCGCTATTGAAAACAGGAAAATAATCTTCACTGTGTAGTGAATCAAAGCACATTTTTGCCACATGTTAATTCATAATAGGTTGGACTTCTAGATAAAACACAAAAAAATCATTGAAGTAGGAACAAGGACTGTATGTTTCATTTCTCCCCCTTTTGTATTTCTGATTAGCAGCCTAAGCATTTCCTTTCTAGAGCTGAAGGCTACAGCATCTTCACATTTTTTTTGCTGACTTTCTCCTGATACATGAATAACACTTTTTCATTGCTTGACTTGCTGATCAAAGAGTTTTCACTGTGGTCGTTTAAAATCTTACTTCTTCAGTCTCTCATCAGTATTGTCAGGACAGGAGAGATGACTGTAGCAGCAATCTTAATAAACAAGACAGGAAAGACATCAAAAAAGGTTTATTCACAGGACTTTGCCATTAATCAGACTCATTTTATAAGCCAGTAAACATTTCCCTGTAGTGTATTTACTCTTGAGGCTTGCAGAGTACCTTCTGGCATACAATAAGTAAGGTGACAGGCAGGAGGCAGCATCCTGCCAGGATTCTCACCATGACATTCAGGTTTAATAATTTTTGTAAAGTGCATATTAAGTGTTGATGTGAGACATGTTCCCTTTTCATCAGGCATGATTGCTTCATCTGACAATCTGTACAAGGCTCCACAGTTATGGTCACAAGAACCACCGAAGACCCAAAACCCAACTTTGACCTTCTCTGCCCCTCACCACTATCAGCACAGGACAGACAAATTGTACAGGCCACAGAGAAGCAAAAGCCAAAGCTGAGCAAAAGTCCAGGAACAGAACAAAATAATGTGCAGTCTCAGCATCAGTTCCATCACTGTGCCATGGACAATTTTTTCCAGTTTAGACCAACAGGCTTCCAGGGTGCTGAATAAAAACCCAGGAACTGAAAACTCACATGCAAGAGTAGCTACTTAAAATAATGAAGATTTCAAGAGAAATGCCCTGGGTTATATATTTTGAGATACTCTGGATGAAACTAAGGAGCATTCACAGAACATGACAGGTAAGAAGGATGCTCCAGAAAATCATCACTTTTTTTTTTTTTTTTTTTTTTTAAAGACAAAGTCATTATGCATAGGGAAATCAAAGCTGTGCAGAGTAAAAGGGCAAAAGATTTTGAAACTGAAATTCAGCAGAGGGTTTGTGGCACAAAAAAAAGTGTGCTCAGCTCTTGTGTGGTCCTGAACCTTAACTCCTCCAAGCTGGGAGTAAGGCAAAGAACATGTCAGGGCTGAGATGAACTCTTTTCATTGATCCAGAAGTGCCTGAAGGACCATAGGGGCTCTCAGTGAGCTTCTGCAACCATTGTCTCACCAAAGTGTTGTATGATGATGTTTCCAGCACAAGTTAAGGATACAGGCATTCAACTCATTCAGAGTACAGGATATAGCTATATGATCTCATACTTCAGAAATTTATTACAGCCAGTGCTGAAACACCTTTCTTGCCTGTCTGTATGAGCTTGTATTTAAATCATATGAATTCTCTGAAACCAGTGTTGCTTCTGAGTCATCTTACACTCCAACTGGGCTCAAACAAGAGAGTAGACAAGCTGAGATAGACTGACTCATTACTCAGATTTGAGGAATGTCTACATTAGTGACAAACAAAATGCTTAGCCCTACTGACTCTTAGTTACTCTCCTCACTCTCACCAATCCATGTGAGCAGGAATAAAATTCAAATGCTAATTCAACTCATGTGAGTCATGCTTTCTAACACTATTAAGACCTCTATATTTTTTTGCTTGTCCCTTTGGCACACCAGTGCAAAAGTAGCAGTTTGGAAGGGAAGAGGAAGAATAATTGAAAATAATTGATGGAAATGTCTTGTACTTCAAATTTGAATGGAAAATCTAAGTTTCACAGCTAAATTACCTAAACCTACTAACACATCAGTCTTACTATCAAAAATAACGATGGGGGAAGGAGACTACAACTATCTTTTCTTTAGCAATCTACTCTTGAAAACTGTAACTTTAGTCAACAGAAAAAACTCTTCTCACTTTAACCACTCTTACTGAGGAAAATATAGTTCTTTTCAACAGATTCATTTTATACTTCCACAGCCCCATTTTCCCAGCTCAGAGCTTAAACTCCAATACTTTTATTCACACTGAATAGCTTCAAGTAGTCATACCTACTTCAGTGAGCCTTCGAGAAGAAATCTCTGTGTCAGCTGAGGTTTCTAAAACTGGACATGCATGGAAAATTCTTGTGTGAAACGAAGTCATTAGGCTGGATTTCATCATGTATCAACAAGTCTGTCAATTCATTTCTCTTTTTTACAGATGTTTTCCAGTTGTGTCATACCTGCCCTGTAAACATTGCTTCAGAGTTTCAGTTCAAAATGAAGTCCACAGATACAAAGCAGATTCTTAATCTAAGTGGCATTTAATTCCATTATAGATGTTGAAGAGGCCAAAGGGTTTGATTAAAAAGCTCAGAATTATGGAAAACACATTATAAAAAAACATGTGGTCTAATTTAAAAAAAATTGACCTTATAGTAACCCCAATCCTATAGCCACAAGCCTTCTATGTTTTAATCAGAGGACTTGTGTCCAAACACACATGTGTATTAACACTAACATTTCCACTTAGCACCAAAGAGCAACGGTGCACTTCAGCCACTTAGTTCTTACTCAGCATTTTTTGCAGAATATCTTGAATTTACCAATGAAGTGCTCAACCTCAGCAGAGAAATTCATCCGGAGGCTAACCTGCAGTTCTCTACTTTAGTCTTTCAGATTGTACACTTTCATTTACCACAGTCATTTTTGCTGGTAAAAGAATTTTCAATATTTCACCAAATCTGTGTAAATATTAACTCAGTGTACCAAACTATTTTTGGAAGAGTTTTCCATTTTCGGTTATAAAACATTTTCATTCCTGCTGGACCTAGTCAGTTTCTCAAGGTGTTTAGAATATTTGTTCAGATAAGGAAATTTTGAAAATATTGAGTTTGCACCTACAGTTCCAAAAGGGCTCTACAATTTTTGTTCTGCATTGCCTTCTTTCTTTGAATGGATTATGAAAAAAATCAAAGTCAGGACAGTTTTCACAGGTGGTATAAAATGGATTGTTAGAAGTAATGGCTGTTTGACCTCAACGTGTTGTGCTTTTTCCCTAAAAATCTGTGGCAGTCTCGGATAATAATCCAGGCTGATGAGCAATTCTGCTGTTTCATTTCACAAACGCAAAGAGTTTGAGCCCCACAGTACCACACCACCATGATATTCAAAGGTCTTTACAAATACTCTGAAGCAAAATTTTCAGCAGCATGATTCAAGGTAAATAACACTTTGGCAAAATATTCTGGCTAAATATTTTTTGGTCCACATCTATGTCAGCTGAGAGAAAGAAAGCACTTCAACCAGTGGGTCAAATGTTAGTTTAGAACAAATACAGACATGCTCTGAAAAATTGTATATAAAGTCTCTTACGCAACAGGTAAATCATTAAGGTTTTCTGTGTGTGTAGGACTAAAAGAAGGTCAGCCAATTCATTACGTGTGGTTCAACAGCTACTTCCTTTGACCTGCCCAAATCTTTGCTGTTATCATGCTAAGAGAAAACTACTTAACACCACTTTGTATTTGTAATTTTAATTAGTGGTGAAACTAAAGGTATTGGATTATGAGAACTAAAACTATAAAATAACAAGTACTTTTTAGAAAGATTTACAAATATTATATAGTCTCTAGTTCTGAAGACAGCAAAGTCTAATGACAGCTCCAAGGGAAAAAGATCCTGATTGCCTTGTAATTTTTGGGAAGATTAAAACTGAAAAGCAATACTGCTGTCACAAGGCACATCTGTCAAAGAGGACATAGAAAATCCAGACCACCAGCATGACAGAAAAGAGAGAAAGAAATGGTGTCATAAAATCACAGAGGAAATTGTCTTCACTTTGTGTTGTGTAACTTCTCCCCCACTCCTCATTTCCTGTCAATGAGACAGTCTTCTGCTCTACATTCTTCATATATCATCTTTATTAATAAATTCTTTTTAAAGTAATTATTAATTACTGGTTAGTCATGTTTGCATAAGCTCTCTTGAATGCATTTCTTGCTAATTTCTCCTTTCTTGCAATTGCCATGACATATAAAACATTTAATTACTTGCTTCTGACACATTTTTATTCACAACTAGAAATTTAATGTAAATTTAAGTCTGAGAAGTAATATGACAGTATGTCCCACACTACCTTAAGTAACACATAATTTGGTTTCTTTATTTAAAATGATTTATGAATGTGGCTATCCTGCATTTGGAAGCTGTCATAACTTTGCAAATTACGCCGGCAATGTTGCGTTATGAGGGGCACCAATTCTTCAACTAAGACAAAACCAAACTGCAGACTTAGTCTTAACTAAGATTTAGATAAAAATTTGCTTATATTTTTGAAACTTTTGAAATGCAGCATATAAAAACTCACCACTTGTACAAATTTTTCTATTCCATTTAATGGAGTATTTCTGAAATTAAATAAAAATTATGAAAACAGGCTTTATTAAAAGTTTATAGAAAATGTTGTTTATGAAATTCAATTTATTCCTTTCAGATACCTATTTTCAGGTGTCAAGCCTTTTGAACCACTCTAAAAGAAAAAAATAAAACTCAGTTTTAAAATACATAGGTTAAAATAACACAGAAAAAAAAATTCCAATTAATATTCTCTATCAGAATATTTCATGATATTTAGATGTTCCCTGCCTTCAGAAGAGAAATTATGTTTCACAAAAGTATGCATTTTCAAGGGTTAGTGAGAACAGAATAGAAACAAATGTAAAAACCATTTTGTAGTCCTAAATAATTCTCATAGAGAATTAAGTAGCAAATTTCTTCCTCCTATTAGCCTGGAATGCAAAGTCAGTAGATCTTTCAAGAGTAAATTGTCATTTACAGAGCAAAACTCAATGGTTAAAATGTGTGTTAGATAACAGCACAAGGGTATCACTTCATTACAGCTCCCCAAAGAAAACAATCAAGTTTGTCAGCATTCCACTGAGAGTCTTTAAACAGACAAGTTCATGAACTTACATAACAGTAGAAACAAAACAAAAAAAAGTCAAAACTACCAAAAAAGAGCTATAATGAAGTAAACATAAACCAACTTGCTGATTCTGTGTCCAGTTTAGAAGAGCAGATAAAACAATTTCTGAGAGAAACTGTGTTAAGCGCTGCTGTTTGACATGGAAAATTTCATAGAACAATATTAGTGCATCATATTTCATTTGCATAAAACCAGAGATTTCTGACATCTTCTGTCAGTCTGACTTGGTCTGTATGTTCACCATCTCCCCATCTGTCTGATTAGCTGTTCCAGAATGACAGTAAAAAAGAAAATAGACAAATGCAATACAGTAAAATATCATGCCTTATTGGATTTAGGGATGGAATATATATTTAATATTACTGCACAGTTCATAACTGTTTTAAAATCAAAGTGTTTCAAAGGGTGACCTAATATAAAATTAATATACATCTTCCAGAAAAAGCAAGTGTGTGTAGTTCAATGCTGCTTATTGAACTACAATAAGTTCAAAACTTATTTTCTCAGGAAGATATTCTGAAGTGATTTAGTTGCACATAATCCTTTACTAAGCTTTACCTCAGCATCTGCTAAGGACCTTAAAAATCTTCCCTTAACATTTTGCGTGCAGAATTTGAACAACTTTTCCTTATTCACTCTTCCTTAGGTTGGGTTTCTTAACCTCTGTAGTTTCCTCCTTACCTTACAAGGGCTTTGGAATAGGAGCAGCTATGTTCCTTCACTCTCTGGCCTGCCACACATGAAGTCAGACAAGACAGCCTTCAGGCCTAAGAGTCCTAAGAGCAAGGCTCTTCTCTGTAATATTCTTCCAAATAGTTCCAAATTTGCAAAATTCATTGTCTGCTGTCAGTAGAGACCAAGCCACAATTTCAAACTCAAGCTTGCACATCCTCAGCTTTTCTCTGCTTCTTTGTCACTCGTGCCTTTGAGCAGATTTCCAGGAAGAACAGGATATGATTGACATTTTAATAGCTGTCTTTCATTATAAAATTTCCTTGGGAAAGCTACAGAAATGATAGTGACTCACAAACTAATAAAGGCCAGAACACCAGCCACTGGCTTCATCTGGGGAATCTGCAAAAAAAAAAAGTTTTATTCTTACCATTGTTGGTAAGAAATTAGCTTTCCTATAGCACTCTCTAGAAATAATCTAAGACTTCCTACTGCCAAAACATAAAATTAAAGTGTAAAAAAATCACATAGACAGTGGAACAACTGTCTCTCCTAAGGCAAGTGGCACACATTAACCTCAAAGAGATTTTGCACAGTCAGGACAGCAGACAGGGAGGTGCAGGTTGTCTTACCAAATTTTTAATAATTCCAAAGTATGGCTGACACACACACTCTTTAAAGGCCTGTGTCCTCCAAGGTTTTTATAACTTTATCGTCCAAGGTTCAAATCACACACAGTGCCAGACCTGGGCAACATCCATGAAAATGAGCGTGGAGGGCATGAGTATAGGCTCCAGGATAGTGTCTCTTTCATTCCTGCAATATGTTTATCCTGCTAAAGCAGGCTTCTGGTTTTTTGGCTTTAGTGTTTCATCTTCTTTAATACGAAGCAAAGCTTTTCATGATTCTGCTTTATTTTATCTTTGCTGCATGTTTGGTAATTAAACAAACCAATTGCACAGGCCCAGCATTTGATGTGTTTTCTCAGGACTTTGAAATTTCTACAATATATTGATTTTTATTATTCAAACTGTCTCCTTCCAGATTCTTAACTACTTAAATCATAAGAAAGACTGGACAAGGATATTTCCTGAAATATTTAATATCCATTGCACTTTATAACAATCTTGCAGAAGCAGTCCAGTGACAGCTCTGTAAATATTTTTTGTGATGAAATTTCCTTCTTCCCTGCCCACCATATTTTGTGTTTATTATAATTTTTATTGAAGATCTTTGCCAAAAATATATCTATTATTGGGGTTTTTTACACTAAGAATTTCCACGTCCCTTAAGTCATGCCAGAGGTATTTTCAGTGCCTTTTTGAGCAACCATAAGAAGAGTTGTACAGCAGTGGTTTATGATGTGACTGATAAGGGCACAACTGTTCTAGTTGATAAAACAGAACAAAAACCTTTGAAGTAAAGAAAAAACATCCCAACCCCCCTTTCAAGGGTGACCCTTATTTTAATGCTTTAAGAGGTAATGAAACTCCCCAAATATCAAGTATCTAGAAGCTTCTTAACATATTCTATTTTTTTTCTTAGCCATTAATTTCTTGAATTAAGAGAACAGCACTGTGAAAATGTTACCCCTGTCCAAAATTGTTAATGTGGTGATTTGCCCTGGCCCAGCTACAAAGAGCATTTATAGGCAGAAAAGAGGAGAAAATACAGAAAAGTGTGGGAGGCTGCAACTGCACCAGCAGCAACACCAGCAGCCCTGACACTCTGGGAGGAGGGTCTGGATGCAGGAAGTGAGGAAGAGTGTTGGAGTCGTTGGAAACCAGTGAAGAGGTGGCCCCACAGTGCTATGTGGGAATGTAGTGGCCGACGGCAGCAGGAGAAGCTGTGTCTCCCATAAGAGAACTAAACAGTTATGTGTATTAACCTGAAATGCAAAACAAAATTGAAACCCTGATTTGGGAATGCTCCAAAATGAAAGAGCCAACTTTGACATTTGGATGGGGACTAAGTCCCAGAGATAAAATCCTCAGTCTTAAAAACCCTAACATCTGGACTTGTCAAAAGTTTCTCATTTGTTGTTGAGGACAACATAAATATAGGCCCAAGCCAAAAAAAAAAAAAAAAAAAAAAAAAGAGAGAGAGAGAGAGAAAAGTATCTCAATCTCAAAATCACAGTCCACAAAAGCAGATGTTCTACAATAAATTCCGCAAGTCAAGGCAAAGAAATGTTGAAAGACAATGCAAGAATTAGAAGAGATTTGCAAGAGATTGAAGATATCATTTCAACATGCAGAGCATGGAAATAAGATGGGAATAGTAAGACAGCTGAAGTGTCCCTAAGATCAGAGCCTATAGAACGAGAGCTGAAAGCAGAAATAGCAGAGAAATGCGTCAATGCACTGAAAGCAAATGAACCATGTATTCATTTAACATGTCCAGGGCAGAATGGCACAAGGACCAGTTATCTTAACACCAAAAGATCAGTGAAACATTCAGATCTTAAGAAGCATGATTCATTGGAATGCCACAGAAAAAGAAAGCAGCCTGTAATTGGCTTAAAATGGATCAGGTCTCATTTCCACCAAAGGCAAGAGCTGGAGAAGAGTAGGGGATTAACCAGGCTAAGGAAGAATTTGTAATGTCTTGTAGAGGGTAGTGAAGCTTTTCTAGAATAGATCTGGAAAAGACTCTCCAAGAAAGTGCCCCTCACACTGAAGTTACAGAGATTCTTGCTTTGGGTTGTGACAGCATGGAGGAGAAGAGGAGGGAGATTTATACTCTCTTAAGTGAATTGACATCCAAAAGCAACTCCTTCAGTGACCAGATAAAGAACATAAAGCCTTTGAGTACTCAGCTTTATAGCTAAGGTAGCTACTGTGGGTAGCCCAGAAAGTTGAGTGCCCACAGTATCTACCCCCATCTTCCATGGACACACGGGCTAATTAAATGGTATGACAAAGGCAACTCCATCATCATTTTAAAATAAGGGATCTACAACTTCATGGAGCATTGAGCCCATTCTGGGCAATTTCTTTTGATGTATTTTGACAACTGCAGCAAGTCTAAGCTTGTCAAACACTAAGCAAGTCAAACACAGAAGCAGAGGAGTGCCTACTTTCTGGCTCCTGACTGAGCTTAGCTTTGACTTAGATGTCAAATTGCTCAGACTGTTCAGGAAAAGTATTCAGAAATGTGTAAAAGTATTATTCTAGGCCATCCAGACAAAATGTGAGGCGCTCTTGGAAATTACTCACACCAAGAAGTTAGACAGCAGCTGAGCAGCATCATCATACATTTTGGACAAAAGCACTTGAATTCTGCCTAGTCAATTACTGGAATTAGGCCTGATCAAATACACAAAAAAAGGAACATTTTTAGCTTTCAACAAAGACAGAAATGCCGGGGCAGATGATGAACGTCCATGGTTTTTCCATGCCTGATGCATTAGCATGGGTCTGACGGGTGGGTTAAGAAAATAATACATCATACTTGTTTTCAGTCAGCGCCTCCTTTGGGAGACACTGTCTGCATCTCAAATAGCATATCCAGTCTGTGGAAATTCCCGAGCCCTGTATCTCTTTCCCTGCTGTTAAAACTGAAGACTTGTGAGACACCAGTCTATAGAAGGTGGAGAGGAAAATGTTGACTTCCCTATCCACAATATGATATGAGGTCAGAACAGAGATGGAAAGTGCACCCACAATATGAGGTCTTCAAAGATCTCCCTCATCCAACTGTTTCGACACTCACTGTTTGTGTCTCAGACCATGGTCTCAGTTGGTTCAACTCCAGGTGTTTCACCAAGAACCACAAGATTTCTCTGTATTTAAATTTTAAACAGCTCAATGTGCTAAAGTTTACATAGATGACATTTTGATCTGATTATGTGTTTATACAGCAAAAAGCATGACAGATGGCTCAGAACTACTAGGGAAAAAAGCCCAGCCTGATGGGCTAACGCTAAATAAACAAGACAAGAAGTTAAGTTTAGACAGATGAAAAAAGGGAGGAAAAGTTGATACAGGAAGATATGCAGAGAGGGTTTGCAAAAATGTCCAAAGAGCAGGGTGTGTAAGTGATGACCAAACGCCTGAGACGTGTTAGAGACGCTAAAAAGAGATGAGCATCAGTGCACTCACTCGGAAAAGAAGGTCCAGGTTGACTCATGGCTGTAAAGGTCTTGTGTATTTGTTATGGGAAGTGTAATCACAAGGCAGGCTCAGGATGACAATAATTCATACAGCTTTTAGGCCGGAGCTGGCTCATGTATTTCTGGTCCAGAACCTGAGCACGTTGTGTTGGCAGCATCCTGCAGCCCAGCACTTAGATACCTTAGGCAATGCCAGAATTTCTTTTTAAGCAGAACAGACCTTCTAAGTGTATAACAATATGACAGTAAAATATTATCCTCATTTTAAACATGGACTGTAGATGTCACTGTGCTATAGGAAGACATGCATTAGCCGTAATTATCCAACGTGGTAATATTAGGACAGCAGTTTATACAACCCATCCATCTGAATTTCCAGGCTGGATTTTCCAGGTGAGACTGCAGAGGGTCCCTCTCTGTTCCTGCTGTGGAAACAGCAGGAGAGACTGCAAAAGCAGGGAAGGCAGTGGGCGGGGAGAAGTAGATGGAAGGTGTCTCCAGACACACTGCTGGGGCTGGGAGAGCAGTCTTCCCTTCAGCAGTTGTTTAGGGATGCTGATGTTTAGTATCTAAAGCTCTCAACTAAAACAAGTTGTTGCTGGGTACTTAATGAGCAGATATATTATACTCTTTCAGTTGCCTCAAAGAATTTAGTGTCCAAGCAGCCTGGTTTCTCCTGGCTCTGGCACCAAAAAGACCAAAAAAGGAAAGATGCATTTGTGATCTGGAGCATGAGCTGATTTACGGTAAGGCTCCTCTGCAGTCAGATTGATATGGGTCTGCAGCACACACAGACTTTCCTCATCCATTTGGGTGCCAGTACCAAAGGCACCACTAGCCAGGCTTGAGGTGTGGTTTATGCACACAGCACCCCGCAAGATTTCCAGTCTGGCCTGGAGCTTATGGTCCAGCATTTCGGTGGCTTTCAGCAGCACCAAAATTATAGCTATAGACCCTGCAACCATAGCCTTTCAGTGAAGACAGCCCTGTGGACTCATTTGAAGTTGCACACTGAGTCTTATTTGGGATCCCAGGGTTGAGCTATGAAGAGGAGAAAAGGTAGGATAGAGCAACAGCAGCAGATGCTCCTGACTTCCACTGGAAACTGTTTCAGCTGCCTGCTGAACTCTTGTTCAAGGGCACAGTGTGACAAGACCTGGGCGCTGTGAGTCCAGTTCTTCTCTTATGGACTCTAATTTGGAAAAACATATCTTAATTTTAATTTGTGACAGTATGACAAGACAATGAGACTTAGGGGTCAGAATCTCACTTGCCCTAAATCAGCATTGCTGATACATCGATCTTGACCCACATTGGCTTTTACCTACGTAACTCCTGGCCATGGTGCCAACCCAAAACTCAGAAAACACCACAGCATAAGCTGACTAAACAAGCCCTGCCAGCCTGATGCTGGCAGGTTCAAGTTTGCCTGGTTCAAACTTGCATTATACCTATCCTAGGGTACTGCAGTCATTCCTGTGGCTGCTCTTTAGATGCAGAGGTAGTGCAATCTAAAGGCGTTATTATGTTAGCTTTGGGATCAACCTCCATTTACAGTCATTGTGCTTTGTGCTGGAGTTAAATATGAAAACATGTATTTTAGCATAGATCTTGTCTGGAACGTGAGGGAAAAAGGTGTGAAAATGGAACATTTCTATGGAATGGAATATATGGAAATATAACCTGGACAATATTTTTTCACACAATTCTACAGATAGTTCTGTAGAACTTTTTTTTGCCTTTTTTTTAACGGCACTGCATTGACTGGTGGTAATCTTGAATCATTCGTTAACTACAGTTTTCTGTCCTGCTATTGACCTGCTGTAATGTAATTGCAGCAGTGTGAGTGTCGTCTCCTGAAGGTCCCTCTGTGAGGAATAAAAAATATCACAGAAGTGTCTCCCATCCATCTTGATTGCTATTGTGAGCAGAAGGCTCTGCAAAGTCACACAGTCTGGGTTTGTTTCCACTGACTCACGGCTGCCTCTGGGAATGCTGAGCAAATGCAGCTGCCGAGATGCCTTTTAAACCGCTTGGTTGCAGGTTGATCATAATTGCTATCAGAGAGCCAAGGAATAGAGAGCTTTTATGCAGAGTTCATATACAATATGTTTAGTAGCCCAAGGGGAAGATTTCAGACCAGTGATTTTCTCTGCACATCTGCTCACTTACCTCTTTTTTTTGCATACCTATTGCTATTACCAAATCCTATTTCTCCTGAAAAAAAGAAATGAGGGAATCTCAGAAATGCCGCACAACCAGATCACTCTTTGACACTCTGTCATTCAAGGAGTGAGGAAAAAGAATAATCAAAGCTGTGATTCCCCTCTTTGATTGCTTGTTTGTTTGCCTGCTTGCTTGCTTGCTTAGTTGTACCTGTAAGAACAAATGGCAGAGCAATTACTGATCCCAGATTCAGCAGTGTTATGAAAGCGGCTCCACATTGATAAAACTATTAGGTGAGTTAGTGCCATTACCTTTGTTTTGAAGCCTCACATGGTGTCAGACACTTCTACATCCTTCTTGGACAGAACACAGATGTCAGGGTCATTCCTCTAACACAATATATGCATCTTTGCCACTGGTAAGACATTTGCTATGAAATAACAATGAAAAGCAAAACACAAAGGGGTGCCAGGAGGGCAAACCCTGGCAGTGTCATTTTCATTTCTTGTATTATTACAAAGTTCATTCAATTTCCTTAAATTTCATTATTTTTGTATTAAACATAATGGATATAAAAGATTAACATGTTATTCTAGTCTTTTATTTTAAAGAATTTTAAAAGAAAATTTATCTCTGTGACGCTGTAATCACTATAAAGTTTAATTGACATATAACTAAAGTACTGTCTCTTGGTCATATGTTGTCATTATACAACAATCCTTAACTCGGCTGCAAAGATGTTTTAACTACATTAACTAATACAGTAGAGATTACAAGCTAAAATTCAAATAGAAAAATTTGAAGGCAGCTCATGTAAGACGTATAAAGAATAGGAAAGCACGCATAAAGAAGGATGCCCTTACCCACATGAGTATTGCAAATCCTTTTGCATTTTCAGGGGGACAGGAACATTCTTCCCCAGAATACCCCACCCCTGAGAAGTAGTTCTGCATGCTCAGAAAAATAGGATGTGTCCTTAGCACATCCTTAGATGCACATAAAAATGAGTATCATTAGAGCACAATACACAGCAAAGACAGTGTTTCCACCCAAGATAGAGTAATTGGCTTGTAAGCATCAAACCATTTGCATCAAGTCAACCTGGAGCACCTCGGTTCACAACTGAGGAAAATGAGATGGGATTTTGAGTGGTTTTCTAGTTTCAGCCATTGGTAGGAAGGGGATCCAGGGAGTTCTGAGCTTCCCACTGTATTGTTGTCATGGCTAGGATCATTCCCAAAACATCACCCTGGGCTTGCACAGTGAGCAGAACAGGGCTTGACAGAACCTCCGAGGAAAGAGATGGACTACTTGCTTGCCAAGTCAGACCCAGGCCTCTGCCAGCTCTATGATGTTGCAGCCTGTCAGGTATAATGAGACAGAAAGCTATGGCTGTGACATGACAAACAGGAAGAAACTAACTCAGATTAAAAATAATGTATCATTCAGATGTTAGTCTTTTTGGACACAGAATGAATTACTGTGTTAGTTATACATTCCTGTGAGTTGATGGACACCAGCCTGTGAGCCAGCTACAAATGTATAAATATGGAGATAGAGCTCATTTAAACCAGCACCTGAATGACCTTTGCTGAACTGCAGTACCACAGAAGGTTGCATACATCCATCTGACTAGCATCGTAAAAGGCTGAACAATTTTAATGTTGCTTTTCCCGCTAGTAAAACAGTCAGGTTTAGAGCCTCAAGCATAAACTTGAACTCTTCTTTCACACTCTGGTAACAAAGAGAGGATCTCCAGAGAGACACTTGTCTTTTTAAGCCCTGTCATGTGTAAGAGTTTGTTGTAGGCTTAAAGAAATCAAAGTGCGAAGTGTTCTGTATTCCAACAAACATTGGTAGTATCTCTAAGAAACTTAGCAATTCTTTTTTCAACCTGGAGCCTGAAAAATAAATTACTAAATTCTATACAGGCCTGCATCGTAAGTGCTTAGTATTAGAAAAAGATCACTTATAAAATGGCAGCCAGTTGTCAGTCCCTTACATTTGTCTTCAGAAACCTTTTCTCCAAAGTCATATTTGGTGGCAATCTTGTTCCTTAAATGTCCATTTGGAATGGAAATCTATTGGCTGCATTGTCTCAGACTCCGATCACAAATGCTTAGACTATGAGGCACATTAAATTTAAGTGAAGTAGATAATGCACAAAGCTTCACCAAAAGGTGTAGCAGTAGTGGCTTGTTACAAGATCATTCAACTTTAATACAGATTTTATAAAAGTACATCATAACATGAAACTAATGGTTATTATTGCTGGTTTGACAGCAGAAATTGGCAAACCACAGCCTCTGAATACCTGTAGAATATGGAGTCCTAAGAACCAAGAAGTGCCAAGTTATTTTAAAGATTCGTTAACGATTAGACATAGATGAGTTATTTTACCTTTAGTAATTTTTCTATTCAGTTCTTGCATCACAAACTTTAGGATCTGTACCCATTAAATGCTGAAAGCCTTCATCTCCTTGGTCTAGAATAGCTTTGGTCTATAACCGGAAGAGGACATGAGTTCTGTCAGATTACACATTATGGTGATCATGGAGCTTTCCTGGAGATACATGGGCCTCACAGAGAAGGTCTGTATGCAGCCAGTGGGAGTAGCTGGGTACCTCTGCACACAGCAGTTTGAAAGAGCTGTCTCGTGGGTCAACAGGAGAGGTCAAGTCAACAAAATACAGTCACCTAGAAAGTAGACTGAAGACAAGTGAAACATCAGATGCAGCCTCTTCGGACTGCTGGACAGGGGCTGTCTTGTCCTTTGTATGTCACCTCTTTATAGAGGGTGTCATTGCAGTCATCTAAGAGCATAGCACAGGTTTAGAGAAATTGAAACCCATTTTCCATCATCTTCCACTAATTCTGCAAGATGTTCTCCAATGGGGTTCCTGGTAGACAGCAAAATGACAATAAGCAAGCAGTGTGCTCCTGTGGCCAGGAAGGCCAACGGAATCCTGGGCTGCATAGGGAAGAGAGTGGATAGTAGGTCAAGAGAAGTGGCTAGGTCAAGAGAAGTCATTCTCCCCCTCTACTCAGCACTGGTGAGGCCACAACCGGAATACTGCATCCAGTTCTGGGCTCCCCAGTTCAAGAGGGACAAGGAGCTGCTGGAGAGAGTCCAGTGAAGGGCAATGAAGATGATTCAAGAATTGGAGCATCTCC